>JAHDVE020005519.1:0-263272 GCA_022606495.2 Halesus radiatus
AGGGAATACAGTTAAATATTTAGGAATTATAATAGATAGTCAACTCAAAAGGACATATCATGTAGAAAAGCTTGTAAGTAAATTAAGGTATTTAACTTACATATTTAAACGTTTGAATAACATACTTGATATCAAAATAATGAAAATGGTATACCACGCACTGGTGTAATCATCAGTATCTTATGGAATAATCGGATGGGGGGAATATATAATACTTACCTTAAACCACTTGAAACATCGCAAAAATTAATACTAAAAATAATGTTACATAAAGAAAGTACTTTCCCCTCCATGCAATTATTCCATGAGGCTGAACTGTTAGATAGATATAAGAAAAATTTATTGTCTACAGTTCCTAAAATATGTATTTTCAAGAAAAAAACTATTCCCAAGAATGAAAATCGTTCTAGTAACAGGATAAATAACGTACTTGAAGTAGCTTTGTGTAAAACTAGGCTTGCGCAGACATGCTTTTTTTATTGCTCCTAAAATTTTTAATTTTCTATCTACAGAATGTAAGTGTCCAAACATATTATCTTTAAACACATACAAAAATGAAATAAAAAACTGGATTAAAACCAAAGATATCAACCTTTTCCTGCTATAACTGTATATTTTCCCCACTTTCTTTCTTTGTTTTTCGATTTGTTTTCTTATCTAACTTAAAATCTTTTTTTTAACTAACCTTCAACATCCATGTATTAATACAAATAAACCAAGATGCTGCAACTAACTGATACCAGGTATACCCACGCACTGGCCTTGCCTATGTGGGATTTTTTTGTTTTATATACATTACTCATAGGTTGTTCAGATGTATTTATAATTTAATGTTAAAAAATAAAAAAAATGTTTATAATCATTGACCCTATTTGTGTGAATGTATGTTTCAAAAAATGAATTAATAAATTAAAAAAAAATAAAAAAGGCCTCTTGATCTATTTTCTACTTTATTTGGCGATCTTTTGTTCCCCTGCCATTTCCACGCCTTCCATGTAAGTCTGGATTTTCTTTACAAACAGCCTTACATCACTTTCAGTTGTGTACCATATTTTTTGCTAGCGTTGCCTGTGCTTCTACCAATATATAATATGATATTACAATTGCGGCCGTTCTTCCCAACTTTTTGAATTATCAATCTGAGTCACCGATAAGTTTGCAATCTGAGTCACCGATAAGTTTGCCTGTTTCCAAGCATTTTTCATCCTAACATAGATGAGTTAATATTGTATTTATTATGAATACATATAATTTGTTTTAAAAACTAAAACATA
Organism: Halesus radiatus; assembly: GCA_022606495.2. NCBI lineage: Eukaryota > Metazoa > Arthropoda > Insecta > Trichoptera > Limnephilidae > Halesus > Halesus radiatus. Next base: position 1,275 of record JAHDVE020005519.1, read on the forward strand.
GGCTAACATTTTATATTTTGTTTGTAAGTTTTATTTATTATGTACTTTGGCTATTTTTGATTTATTAAATTCTGTCTAGAAATTGCTATATAGTGAATGCCGAAAAAATACAATAAAATTTTATATTTCACAAACGCGTGTATTAAAAATATGTTGAAAATAAAGTGTTAACTTGACTTTTGATAATTCCGCGAAGCACAATGTTCGTTTCGTACCTTTGACGTTTCTCTATGAGTGAAAAAACAAGACAAAACGTAGCTTATAGTTATTAAAGTAATCTGGGTTCTCTTCAGCTCTATTTAACAGTAAACATGTTTTGACATTCGAAAACAAAAATACATATTTGTCATTCAATAATTGTATCCCGTAAACAATATCGTAAACTAATAATGACATTTGACATTTGGGTTATGTTTGTTCATCCTATTATCCTGTTATTACGTAAACAAATACCTTGGGTGCTAAAAAAATTTAAGTATATTTTTTACATAGGCTTAGGCATTTATCAAGATCAAATCAGATATGTGTCAGTTTTCTGATCGTCCTACCCGTGTTTTCTTTTTATGTTGAATATCCTCAAAAAATACTTAAAGGAACTTTTAAAAAGATAGGCTCTAGTTTTTTTTTCTTCATAAACACTACCTGTAAGTTTTTTTTTAAATGCGGATTACATAACTCTGGTTTAGTTTATATTATAAAGCATGTGTGGGAAGGTCAGAAAAAGTCAAAGTTTTGATTTAGCTTTGATAAATGCTAAGCCAATGTTGTTTTTAAAATTACTTAATAAATGTTTTTCTCTTTAAAAATATAATGTTTATCGTTTTGCGTAATAATAATGAAATTTAATAATGCACCTTAGGTTTTCCTAATACTAAAATTTCTTGAAGTTTTTACTATGTAAAAAAAAAAGGTTGCAATCTTTACGAATTAATTTTTATACCCCCGATTTGTTTAAAATATTATCTTTATCCTTGTCATTTAAAACGTAATTTAAAAAAAAAATTATTAGTATAAAAAGCTGGTTGGATAGTATTTGGGATTTTTTTAATTTTACATTTTAGTAGTTTGACTAACGGGAGCTTGTTATTCCAAAACTTATTTAATTAAACCCATGGGGTTAACCGATCCCATCACGTCACCACCGCTTTCCACCTTTTTGTCCGCTAATGCGGCCGGATTATGCAACGTACCCCGGCCCACCTCCGCCCTGGCCCCGATGCAGCCCCCGTCCGCTGCACCGAAGAGCGGGGCGGGCGGAATGACGGCCCCTCGCGCGCGGTACCGTCGGGGCCGAGGCCCCGGCCAACTGGGTCGCCGCCTCGGCTGTTGCTACCCGGGATGCAGGCAGCTGGATGCAATGTGATGCACGTTCCCCAATTCTTTTCAAGTGTGCTCTTAATGTGTGGAATTGCTGCACAATACAAACAGTGAAATAAACAAGTTTTTCTCACTCCCCTTAAAACATCGTATAAAATGCACCGATACATTTATTTTTATTTTTTTGGACAACATTTTGTATATACGCAAACAATTAAGAAATCTACTAGTAAATGAATTAAAAATTACCTTGTTTTCACCACTTTATTAATATACGCATATCAACATGTTTCGAAAGCAATGCTTTCTTCATCTCGTATATAGAATACTAAAAAATAATAATGTCAAGTATAGAATAAAATATATGTCTTTTATTTATTCTCGACATTATTATTTTTTAGTAAAGTAAATACCAATATTTTGAAGAAATTATAAATCTACGAGTATTTGAAGGTTTCCTCTGAATTATTGTATTCCTTAATTTTGGAATAACTCATTGAAGCCTATAAACCTCATTGTAATATAGTTTTAATTATTGAACATATAATAGTATTACTAAAATTATTAAAACTATCAGATAGAAGAATTGTTTCTGATTTAACTTTTATTTTCAAAATTGTAAATTGTTTTATAGACAGCCCTGATATAGTCTGCTTAATTTCATTTAATATTCCAACTAGAACTAACCGATCTAAAATTTTGTTTAATTGTAACAATAACTTAGAACTGAGTCTTTCAAATATTCATTGGTACCTCGACTTCACACAGTAGGTAATACATATTCCGATATAGTAGACATTTTCAACTGCTCTGAATACAAATACAAACAAACGATTATTGCATACATCCTATATAATTATTAATATATGTGTCTAGAGTATAAGTAACAGTGAATGTGGGGTATGTTTTTGATTTTTCGCCTCTGAACTTATTAATTGGAATGGTACTTACACTATGTTATTCCTGTATTTGTTCGATATATTATGTATGAACCTACTGTGATGTGTTTTTCACCTGTTTATTATAACTAATTTTATATGTAAAAGCGCATATAGGGCGTATATTATACAATAAATATTAACAACTCTGTATCAAGGTCCCGAATAGACCATGAGGTCCTGTGTTCGAGTCCCAGCTGCTGCCCTTACCTTTTTTGGTTTCATGTATCATTTTGAGATTTGTTAATATTATCTTCACAATTATTTAAAAATACTGTGTTTTCCCCCATTATATTTTGAGATGGTGTGAGGTGGTGAGTTGTTAACAGGGTCAAACTGACAGCTTTTAAAATATGCGATGCACGACAAATAAATTAATTTTGTTTAGAATTTGTGCTGCATCGAGAGTTAAAGTTTTGAATAGATTCTAGACCTGATCATTAATGCAAATTTAAACAAATTTTATGGTAGTTTATTTTCGCCTGTTTCTAGAAATATACCTACTCTCAATATAGTCCTGTCTGAGATCATTACTCACATTGTTTGAAATTCCTTTTACGATGATTTGTAATCAAATCTGTATAGCCAAATGCGTCCCAAACTTTATCTTCTGCATCTCCTTCTCTAATTCGAAGAAATCCCAGATACGTGGTGTCAACTTATGAATTGCAATCATTAAACGCTATTAAGGGTCAGCACTCAAAACAGCCACCCTAAAAATCACTTTGGAGGTTGCTTACTCAAGCAATACCACAAATGATTTATCTGTAAATTCTGTACGAGTTAGGAAAAAGTATAAAGTTTCAAAAGATAAAAATCCTCAAACTGTAATCTTTAAATTCTATGAAATACATCCCAAAATGTCTGAAAATAGATGCACTACCATTTTACCAAAAATTCCAGTACGTTTTTCATAGAGAATTAAAAATATTACAGTTTGAGGATTATTGTCTTTTGAAACATTATACATTTTCCTAATTACTCGTATAGAATTTACAGACAAATCATTTGTAGTATTTCTTGACTAAGCAAATAGCAATTGGAGTATTTTGGGTGCTGAACGTTAAAATTATGAATTGAAGTCTTTAAACGCTATGAAAAATGACTTTAAAAGCACACATTTATTTAAAGCTGTTACCTATTCTCGAATCGTCTTCCACAAGTGATGGTTTACCGTCTTAATTACTTAAGTGTTGTTGCATTTCCAAAACATCCAGTAGAATATTTTCACTGCTTTTTATCACTGTCTACAAAATTATCATAAATATTTAGAATGTGCCATTTTTGATATGCCGCCATAACGACATGTTCGTTTTTGTTCGTGAATATGGCGTTGTTGACATCATGCCGACCAACGTCGATAACAGCCGTCTTACCAGCCAGTAGTTTGAGTGTTATGTGCATCATAATGTGCGGTTTTAGATCGTTTTCAAAATCAATAAGTGTAAATGAAAATATTATAATTTCACTTTTAGTGCTATGATCAGAATCAGAAATATAAACTTTAAATCTTCCACACATTTTTAACGGTATCCGCAGTTTGTGAAAATACCCTATTGCAGCCATCTTCTGTCTCATATTACACACTGACTACAACGTGATTGTACAGTACAATGCTATCACATTAATTGATAAGCAACAACTTTATATCAGCAAATAAACAATATCAATGTTTATTCATTTTCAGAACAATGAACTTAGTACTGTTCCAATCTAAGAATGCGTATTGTGTTTATAGTTCCCATATTATCATTGCTTGTTAACACCTCTTGCGATATCACTGTAATACGCTTGAACTTACCTAAAATAATACGGTTACCCTTTTTCGTCGATGCCATGGAGTTAGCCACAGAGCAAATAATACGTAGAGATGCCCTAATACGCAAGGGGTAGAAACCAAAAAAGAGGCCGCGGGGCATGCTAAGCATCCCGTAAATTTAAGTAAAACAGCAACTAAATAAAAAGGTTCGGCTTGTTTACAAAAACAGAATATTTTGTTAGAGTATTTAGTTTGACCCTTTTTATAATTTGCATACCGCAGTCAAAATCACGCGAACCAAACGTAGACCTCAGTGAACTAAAGCTGCTGCCAAAATGGATGTCACGTGACCTTTGCTTCCAGCCGTCAAAATCGTACTTAGGACAAGTCTATTAATTCTGACTTCAGTGGAGGTTTTATAATCGAAAATTTCGAACGGATTTTCTTGATATTTCGTTTCGATTTTAGCCTCGTGTGTTTGAATCACGTTACCGGCGGCTGTGGTTTAATTTTGGATGTATGTTTTACTAATATAGACGTTTCTAAGGAAATTATAGTAAATTGATCACTTTGACATCCAATTACTTCGTTGGTTCGAAAATTCATCATAGAAACTGTAATATCTTATTGTCGATTGTCTCACAGAGATGGCACTATCGGTAAGACAGTGCAGGAGTGATACCTGAGAGCCTCTCAAGGTCAGGGCAGACGGATTATTACCATTTGGAAAGGAACTTAGCTTCCTGGCTCTCCAAATCCATTGTACAGAGATTCCGTGTATCATGTAATTTGTAATAAATAACCGATCGTTTTTGTAGTCGAAGTTTTATTATCAAGAGATAAATACACAATAGGAACGTGTCCTGTATACCCAAAATGTAAACACCAAGCGCACTTGTAAAAAAAGCGCCAAACGTTCGAGTAAATGACCAAGTAATAATAAAAGTCTCGCAGGCGAACATTTGACTGCCTTCTGATTGGGGCTATACTTTGCATACTGCGGGAATTCGAGCGCTATCAATTTGGCAAATCTCGAGTTCGACATAGTTCGACTATAGTACCCACGACATCGAAATAATCGTATTGGTGTGCCACGTTCCAAATGCAAAACTACCAAGTTCTACTACCAGCTTCTAGTTCAACTACGTGAGGGAGGCATTCAACCAGGGATCGGGAAATTCCTTTTAGGTGTTACTCCAAAATGTATTTTGCCCTATAAGATATTTTGTTTATTTACTTAGCACAACATATACACATATAATATTTTAATGAATGCTTTGACTGTCTAACTTGGACGATTTCCCGTTTTAGGACAGTCAAACTTGTATGTAGAGAATATAATAAATGCCGATATTGGTATTTCAGCGTAAAAACGGGCAAAACGAAATTAAAATAAAATAAAATGTGAGAACAAAAGGACCAACAATACTTATAAGTTTAAACAATATAGATAGATGAATATTAATAATAATAATAATAATACTTGGATGATTTGTATAACGCCGTTTTTGTGAAAAATCACGTCAAGGGCGCTGTATAATTGGTAAACGATTGGTAATTTTGTGGCGTAATTAGCGTTTTTTATTTATTTCACAAAATATAAATACATAAAGGTAAACCTGATTTTTGTTGTTTTGGTTTTTGTTTTTTTTTTTATCATTTCACTTTGGGAAGAGTATGAATTTGCTTCCCTTTCTCCCCGATTGGTGAAGCCAATCACTGACGATTTAACGAAGAACGCCTGTATCTTTCTTGTTCCAATCATCGGGTATGAAGAATTATTATACCCACCCCTTTGACTTGAAAGGGAAGAAAATTTTAGATCTGTTAAATTAATTCGTTCTTAAATTCCGTGATACTTCGAAAACACAGAGCATTCAAGCTCACCGTTCGAGAGTGCTTGCTCATTGAGCCTTAACCCCGAAAAATGAGTTTTTACTCCATTTTACGTAATTTTCCCCAGTTTTACGAGCCCTGCATTAAAGCATCGCTCGGCTGGTCTTAAACACGCGAAACTGTCCATAGGTTCTGGCTTTTTTTTATTTTAAATCTAATACGCTAGTTTTAAAACCGATTGTGAAGGGATTCCGAATGGTAGAACGTTAAACGAAGGTCTTTTTTCGCAATGGAATCTCAATGGCACAGCTCTAGCTGGGATTATAAGATGTCTGCGTTTACTAATCGACATCTGCTCAGTGTGATCTCGAAATATTACCATCTTATTTGTTTATTCAACATTACTTGTATATTCTAGTCAAATTTGCAATGTGTTCCAGGTCAAAACTCGATTAAAATAAATACGTTATCTTGTATGTGTTAATAACTAGCTGACCCGGCCTTGCTCGGGAAATAAAAAAAATATGAAATTGTGAATTCTTGCTTGCCGTTTGACGACTATTACTATCTCTAAACAAAAAACAAATAAAATTTGCATTCGAAAAATTTATTTCATTCCAAACGTTTATTTTTTTAATGTATGTTATATCTAAATAATAAAATTCTTAAGTACCTACTTGTGTTTTCCATTTCAAAAATATTCTACCCAAACAGACTTTCTTCTTTTGAATATGTAATCTGTGGCTAACCAGAGTGGTATATCTATGGGCTAACCTCAATACAAAATGTTTTTCATAGAGAGTAATATTTGTATAATCGAACAATTTTTTTTTGTTCGTGAGACGAACAGTTTATACATTTTTAGATAGGTTAGTTTATTTAGCGATCCATAGCGTCGGGTTCCCACTTATGCGTCGCGGGCCCAGCAAAATTCTCCATCATTGATAAAGTAATATTTTCCCCTCATTGTGATGCAGTGGCGTGCGGACAATACAGGCTGCTGTGCCCACCTTAGGTAAAACAACTAACCATGAAGAAAAATTAAAAGATAATAGAAAAATTTCAATAAATGCTACAAATTTCTAAGAAATAGGTAACAATCAGCAGAAGATTACAATTTCAAAGCATTTAAAGAATAACCTGACAATATTTGAAAATCTCATACCACCGCCACACTAAGCGAAAAATTTTGCTTGTGTCGTGATGGAGGCGTTTGCCAGCCGAGGAATTGAACTCACGACGCCTGGGTGGGAACCCGACGCGCTAGAAACTCAGCTACTGACCGGTCATTCATACCCGAACTTGAAAATCTTCACACAGTCTACATCTGGTCATAGAGCAATGGACTTCAAATAGGTCTCCAAATAATTGTCATATTATTCGCTGTCTTTCTTTTTAAATAATCCACTTCTTAAAAACTGAAACATGAAAAGAAGAATTCTTCACACCTATAATATTAAATAACAGAACAGCACGTGTTATTTATCTTTTTCGGAGCAAGGGAATTTCACGTAATTAGTTTTTCAACCACACATCTGAATAGCGATTATCTTAAAAAATAACATAATATATCTTTATATGCTTAAAAATTTCCGAGTTCTCAAGAGAAGTAATTTGCACATTTCTGAACGCCGAAGCTTAACAAATTGATTGCAATCTTTGGAGCTGTCCTTGTTCCACCGGTATTTCAATAAAAGGTACTCCGAGGAACTAGCGTTATTGATCCCTTGGCATTAGTGCACAGTCGTAAAACACGATAAACACGCCCCCAAAATTTGTGAACAATTAGCATTTGTGACATGAGAACGGGTCGCTTCTACAACTCATTATTGTGATCAACAGCCCGGCTGTGGGATGATTTGTCGGCCTCTGTGTTTCCTCCCTCCTACGACATGGGTATCTACAAGACCCAAGTTCACTCTTTCCCGTCCTCGAAAGGACCCTCCAAACAGCATCCCTAATTATTTTACACGAAAAAAACCCTTTTCGTGTTTACAAATTAACATAATTTTATGGAGAGATTGCCGTTTGACTCTGCCCCTGATACATTAAATCAATAAATAAATAATGCATCAAACATTCGTGCACTGCATTTATCCATGTTCTGGGGGTATTTGGGTCGTCCGCCCGCTATCCCCTTCCACACTGTGCACGTTCACTCCCAGTCCCCCCTTTCCTCGTTTCCACCAGTTCCCCCTGGCGGCGGCCGTCGGCCTCAACTCTCACTAGTCGACAGGGGCAAGGGAGGGGTTTGACCGAGTTTCCTCTATTTCCATCCAAAACATTGCACCTCTGCCCCGCTCCGGCGGTCCGGAGGGGATGAAAATGCGGTTAGATCGAAATAGATCTGGATATTTTAACCAGAAACATTTGAGGCGCTAATGCAAAGTAATTTTATTAATAGAGAAGGAATGGTACGTGCCTACGAATATACGTCTATTATTGGAGAAGGAATGGTACCTACCTACGAATGTACGTCTGTTATTGGAGAAGGAATTGTACCTACCTATGAATATATATGTCTATTATTGGAGAAGGAATGGTACCTACCTACGAATATACGTCTATTATTGGAAAAGGAATGATACTTACCTACGTATATATATCTATTATTGGAGAAGGAATGGTACCTACCTACAAATATACGTCTATTATTGGAGAAGGAATGGTACCTACCTACGAATATAGGTTTATTATTGGAGAAGGAATGGTACCTACCGTCTATTATTGGAGGTTATTTTCTGTTAGTATACCACTAAACTCTTTCCCCGATATAACAGAAGAATGTATATAGTTTAAAGGTACTGTATGTAACAAATACCGTTTAATACCTACCAAAAGTCACAAACGATAAGCCTATACTAGTTGAAACTATGTAATTTTGTTTTAATTTTTTTTTTTTTTTTTAAACGTTGGAAGAATGAGGTACGTAAAACAGTGCACTTTATTTGTTTGTTTACATTGTTTTCGAAACACTCGCTTGTACCTAGATTAAATGAAGTTAGTGATACGCAAATGTGGTGGATCTATTTAACAGCACGGAAGATAAGTACAAGAAGGCTATACTATCATATATTTTCATTCAATATTAATTTATAATTTCTTCAAACGATTGGTATTCACTTTGAGGCGTCATTATTAATAAATTAATTTAAAAAATATACTTTTTATTCACCACTCTATTAATATACACAGATGCCATGATGAACGAACACTGATTTACATATTAATCGGGTAAAAGACAACTTCATTCAAGTTTTGTTTGTCTGAAATGTCTGCTTTTTGTGGGTTTGCCAAAAGTGCTCCCAGTTTTTTGTGCCTCCTTTTTCTTAATAAAAAAATTAACAAACAAAAAATTTACGAATGACTAACAGATAAATTCTTTGAATTCATTGCTCAGCTTAAAATCATGCAGACTTAATTTTTTTCCCAGAATTGGTGGTTTCATTGTACTAAAATTACTAACTAACAATGCTTACAATATATTTTTGTTTACTTTTATTTTCTTCCTTCTACTTCATAAGACGTTTGTCCTGAATGCCACGTGTGAGTAAATGTGGAGGCCGTTTGCTTCATTGAAACATGATATTAATAATTCTTTTTTCCTTTGTTCACAGGTCAGTCACACATAAATATATCTGAGTGCCTCTCTGATGCAGGGCACCGCGGACTGTCAATATAAAAGCTAGGTCTGTAAGTCTAAGATCTGTTTTATCAAATAGTGATAATTATTAGTATTGTCGATAAAAATATTAATTACTTTCAGTAAGGATGCATTTTCTCAGATTTTGTCTTAAAATCTTAGGAGCCAGCACTCAAAATGGCCTTAAACGCCATTTTGCAGATTGCTCACTCAAGCAATTATATATCGTATTGTAAAATTTTTGTGTGCAGTGCTGGGAACATTTCTCCCTCTTCCAGTCGCAATTGTGGTTAGAGGTGCATAAATGTGGAGATAAAAACTCAAGTAATTACCATAAATAATTTATCCGCAATTTCTATACATATATTAGTTAGAAAAATGTCCAAGGTTTCAAAGGATAAAAATCCACTTGTACCTGTAACCCAAAATGTCTGAAAATAGGTGCAGTTTGAAAACCATTGAAGGCAATTTTGACTGTTTGAGGATTATTGATTATTACCCGTATGGAATTTGGAACGAGAAATACTACAATTCATTTGTAGTATTTCTTGAGTTAGCAAATAGCAAAGGGAGTATTTTTGGGTGCTGAACGTTAAATCATTTGGATTTATCATAAAGTAATATTTTTAAGAATTCATTTCACTATTTGTGAACAATATTTTTTTAAATTTATTTACAACTAAGTGCATCGCGTACATTTCTTCTCCTTGACAATATTTTCGAATACAAATATGTTACGTGCAATTATATGCGCGTTCAATTACCACGTGTGTATCGTATCTGTCCATTTAATTTAATTAGTAAATAGTTTCATTTGAAATATACATTACTAGAATATAATATTAACACATTCACGGTCACAACCACTATTGAAGTCGTTTTAGAGGAGATGTGATATTACACAACGTACACATACGTCTTTTAATCAGCGACACGATACGACACAGTGGACAGGGAAGTCGTGTATTGCGGTAGTAGGTAGGTACGCAGCCTGGCTGTGTCACAACGCGAACACTTCCATAGTTGATAGTGTCATACCCAAAGACGATAGACGGTTAATATTTTTTTATTACTGATTTTTATCGACTCTACAAAACACAAAATTTTGTTCCTCTTATTCAAAATACAGAATATTATGTCTTATCACGAACCTTTGTTTTTCGACATTTTCCGGCTAGTGTCCGTGAATGTGTTGACATCAAAATATACTGATTGAGTCTAAAATTTGTTTGTTTTAGTAAGGCTGCTCTCTGACGGTCCGGTGAGGAACGAACATTTCACTCGTTACTGCAGACACTGCACCAAAAAGTCAAGTTTGCTAACGTAAGGTAACGGTTTGCAACGCAGTCCATTGTGGGACTTTTCTGCGCAGTGTCTCAAGTAGCGAGTGAAATGTTTGTTCCTCACCGGACCGTCAGAGAGCAGCCTAAGCGTGTAATTTTCAGACCTGTTATTTTTACTAGGTATTCCTTCAAATACGAGTATATATAATCACTCACTAGATATTTCACGGAGACATGTCATTGGTACCGATCCATCTAATAATTTTATAAACCACTCATTTTATTAATGTACTATTTGTTTCTAAAAATAAAATAGAAAAATACTATCAAACGTATTACTTAACGGTCAGCACCCAAAAATACGCACTTCGCAGGTTGCTAACTCAAGAAATAATACAAATGATTTATTCCTTTATTCTAAACGGAAAATTAGTAAAATTTATAAGGTTTCAAAAGACAATAATTTACACACTGTAATCTTTTATTTTCTATATGGAATACGTACTGAAATTTTAGGTAAAACGTTCGAAATTACTTTCACGGATTTTCAAACTGCACATATTTTCAGAAGTTTTGGGACGTACTTCATAGAATTTTAGGATTACAGTTTGAGAATTTTTGTCCTTTGAAACCCTGTGCATTTTCTACCCGCATAGAATTTACAGGTAAATCATATGTGGTATTGCTTGAGTTAGCAACCCGCAAAGTGATATTTAGGCCATTTTTTTGTGTGTGTGTTTTTTTTTATTTAGCGATTTTTTCACTGTGCTGTTGATTATTATTTTATTATTTTTATTTGATGCATCAGGTACTATATCACTTGTATTATAACACATGGTAAGTTTGATGATACGTTAATGTATGACCCACTAAGTGTCAAAGATAACATTGTTATCGCACTTTTTATTTGATCGCCTTATCAGTTCGTTATAAAAGCCTTTGTGGCGCAGCAGAAGGGGAATAGTTTTCCAGATAATATATTATGTGTTATTATTTTATCAATTGACTTATCAGCGCCGCGCAGTCTCATTTCAAACTGAGTTTTCTTATAAACAGTTACATATGTTATCAGGAATACATATTATAAAGGTGACTGTACCTGTCGCGTCTCGACTCCCACGCGTGTATGTAGAGAATACTCATAATAATATGGTATGTCTTCAAACTGTTGCATACTTTTGTTCCATTGGCGTGCTCTGTGTTTTCCTGTTTTCGATATTTTCCTTAAAAAAATACAAAAACATACATGCAAATCAGTTTAGGGAGACCTTCCAGCAGTAGATAGCAGCTGCTTATTATGATGATGAAGATCACGACTTTCAAATTACTGTTCCTTTTGTGAATTCACATTTTTGAAAAGCCGCAAGAATAGGAAAACTCAAAATAATGTCCTTTCACATCTTGATTGCTTTGTGAAAATAGTTCCTACGCGTTACAAGCTTTAAGAAAATTATATATAGCCAATACATACCCAACCTATCACCTGTATTTAACTTGACACCCTTAACTTTAGAGATGGCCAAATGAGGAATTAACTATTGTTGCGCCAACTATTTTTCCTTTAAATTCAAAGATTGTTTTTATAAAATTTTATGTAAATCAAATTTAAGTAGGTTATTATTAAGTTCTGCAAGCATTTTAGTTTTTATTATTGTGACAGATATTTCGGCATTCAAGGCCATTTTCAAACTGCTTAGAATTACAAAAAAAGATAGTTTGAAAATGGCCTCGAACCCCGAAACAGCTGTCAAAAAACATTTTTTAATAAATCATAACTTACCTATTACTTAATTTCTTCTACGAATATCTGACTTCATTCCGAAAATATGCTTTTACAATATTCGAATGAAAATTGCTCTGAATTTTGATCAGATTTCAAAAAAAAATTATCCTTGAATTATATTAAGTATCGATTGTAAAAATAATTCCACACCTTGATTGGTTATGACAATCAACGCTAATTAGAATTGTATGCGTAACTCTCGTTAATTAGTCATTATTAAAATTAAATTATTCCTATCAATCAGTGTTCGTTGTTACTAAATTTACATACGCGTTACGCTCATTGCTTAACAAATGGTGACCTTAAACGAAGCTCTACTTTTTGTATATTAATTTAATCATATCTTTGAGTGGTGTCGGTATAACGAAATAAAAAAAAATTGCTTAGGTATTTGTACCATTTTTCCATTAAATTTTCATAACGTCTATCATTGTAATGCATAGCAAACCCAGACAAGTCTACTAGGGACGAACACTTTTAAATTTGAATATTATTTTAACCCTTTGAATACCAAACAACGAATAATCGTGTTTTGTTGGTTCAACCAACAACGACGTTGTCATCACCATTACCTGGGCATGTTCCGGGACTGTAGAAAGGTCAAATCTTAACTTAACAATATCGGGTCGATAGGCTTAATTGATGTCGATTCTATATCGATTTCCCGAACACGGATGCACTCGTTACGCGTGTCGATACCCAAGCCGATATTAACAAGAAAATAAACGTGAAATCAACCCAAGATAGCTACGGTGATTATTGTCTGTGGATCGGCATTCTCAAACGTCAAATGTACATATACGAATAAATTGATAACTTCGAACGAATTCAATGAATGTTTACTAAGATATCAAAATAATATTAAATACACTCACTTGAATATAGATTGGCAGTCCGCTAAAAACAGAGGTATTTAGCCATAACTCATGATATTCTGAACAATTATCCAAGCTCGAACGGATTCAATTTCTCCCGAATACGAATTCTTTCAATTCGTTAGTCTGCCTGCGTGCATTAATACGTCAGCAATTTTTAATAACGAACGACATTATAAAAAAAAAATGTGCATATTGACAGTTAACCCAAGTTTATCTGTCACCTAAGAGGCCTCGCTGAATTAGGCGGTTTTGTCTATCGACTCTTGGATCAATTATTGCTTACCCTGCTCGAACATATCGCCAAATGCCGCTTAATAACCACAGATGACGGATTTAGTCAATATCGTATTGATATGGGGTTACATCGATCGTCACTTATTTTTAGATAAATGTATTTCTTTTCTATAATCTTTGATTGCACCATATTATCACATACGAGACCAACTTGGAAATACATCATCACGCTGACTTCAAAGTTAAATACTTTCTTCCTTCCGATGGTACAAAAAACCCTTCTACTTCTGATGATTGGTTTTTGCTCGCATCTAAACTATAATCGTTGTCCATGAAGATTTGTCTTGGTCTACCTGAGGGAAGGTGTGGTACCAGATTGCTTCGCTTCGTACATTTTCTCAATGGTTTAGTATTTTCCTCTCAGTGAACATGACCAGTCCATGCTAGTCGACTGGTTATCGCGCTGCCGGTTGCGAGGGGTTACTGGGTTAAGTCATAGTCGAGATATACAAAAGGAGTAAACATTAGCGTTCGAAATATGGGCAACCAACATGAGGCCCATTGGCATCATAGAGATACCACGGGCTTCAGTCGATTACAAGCGCTCGCCGGGTATGGATCTCCAATGATAGCTGCAAAATGCCTTCATGAAAGATACGAAAAGCGATGGCGTAACCTTTCATTGATTTTACCATAGTTAATGTTCATGTAAATTGGTTTTTTTAATGTTAAACAAATCAAGAAACAAATAATGAAGTAGGCACGCCGGTAACTAACAATATTTTACACTGATTTTGAAAGTAACGTAGACTCTATTTATATACCTCCGTGGGTTAAGGACCGTATTTCTCCATTGTCACATTCGTCGCAGGAAAGCAATATTGCTGTAACAGCCAAGGCCATGTAAAAATAAACGCAGGATTTTGATGCTTATATAATATCAATTAAAAACGTAACATTGCAGTTCTTACTTTTCATTGTAAATTCGTGGGTAGTGGTGGTTACAGCAGTATTGCTTTGTTCCTCCACATGTTTCTGCTGCAATAGGGAATTTTGTCTCGGACAAGTCTAAGGTTATGTTCTAAGTTTTATACAAATATTTCTTATTCCTGATGTTCTCATTTGTGTATCTCGACCCGACACTTCAGATGCATATTTTTATTTGTACTTAATTAAATATTCTTTTGAGTGCAGAACTCGTTCGTGCTCGATAATTGAAGTTGGCTCGTTTATCGACCCCGCGAGATAGCCCCAATGTTACTATCAGCTGTGGATAAGTGTGCTGCTGTTTTCAAGCGTGAACACGTTGATTGTATCAAGCATAGCAAGATTATGTTTTTCAGGAGAAACATTGGCGAACGTCGGCGATGAGAATTGCGTCTTTTTAGATTGTTGTATTCAATTTGTACAATTATTTATGTTA
The DNA here is from genome assembly GCA_022606495.2 of Halesus radiatus. Taxonomy (NCBI): domain Eukaryota; kingdom Metazoa; phylum Arthropoda; class Insecta; order Trichoptera; family Limnephilidae; genus Halesus; species Halesus radiatus. The sequence goes on from JAHDVE020005519.1 coordinate 16,369, forward strand.
TTTTCTCATTCACTCACCCAAATTCGAAGTTATTGATTTAACCGTTTACGGAGCATATATGTGTAAATTCATAGATATTATAAAATTATAAAATAATATGCAAAATTACTGCCTCAACACAGACTAGTCTAGTGAGGCGGGTTATGTGAAACTTCAACTTATAACTATGCATTTCTGTTCTTTACATGTTACCTGCTATTATTATATTATTTTCTATTTTCCTTTTTTATATATCTAGTTTATAAGTCACTCTACACTTACATTATTATATTATACATATATTTTAGTTATCGTTAAACTTACAATAAACATATTGTTATTATTATTATTATTGATTATATATATGTATTTTTTTGTTTTTACATTTTCATTTATATATTTGCCTTAAATACTTTGTTAAACTTTATATTATGTAGCAAAAATGAACAGTCCCAAAACGAGTTGAATTGATAACTCATGGGAATGCAACATTGTTGTATGTCTTTAGATAAATAGTTAATAAAATAATGAAAAATGAAATTTAATAATAATAAGGCTTTTATGTATTTTAATTTTAAATGATAAATACCTGGTACACACCGAATTATAAAGCATTAATAACACATTGATTTCAAGCAGTAAAAAGTTATATTTTTGACCGCTAGATAAGCAAGTAACATAAATTAAAGTAGAACCAAAGCAACGTAAGAACAATACTCTATGAGTAGGTAAACTTATACTTAAAAATGCTTATAACTTATATTTTATGACGTTCAATACAAGTTTTCCAACCAAATGTTATTTTATCTCAACCGTGAGCGTGATGTTACGTTTCGTTTGTTTATTGATTTTCGGGATTACTTTGTAAATTACTCATGGGTTTTTTCGGCAACGATTATGTTTATTGATATTCAGTCTACCCACTCACAATTTTTAGATGACAAATTAGACGTGACTGTGCGTCCGTCCTCACTAAATTAAATAATAACAAAGGATTTTGAACTTATCGTTAATAGCAGTGGCGTGCATTGCTCTATGACCAAAGGAAGTGGCTGTGTGTAGGTTTTCAAGCTCATGTGTGCATTGTGCATTAAATATTTGGAAAATGCAATTTCATTATCACCTTTGTCTGATTGTAGCTAACTGAATACATTAGCGCACAAGTTCCATACCAAATTCGTGGAAAAAAAGCGTTGTAATCGGAAATATGCACATTTTTTTAGTAATAATAATATTTATTTATTTGAAACACACATTATTTAACAAAAAAATTTAAGAATGCTTTGACTGCCCAACTAGGAACAAATCCCGTTTTAGGACAGTCAAATTGACAAGTTTAGTTCATATTAAGTGCCATTATACAAAAATAGAAGGGAAAAAAGCTAGTATTAAAATAGTATGGTAATATAATATATCTAGAAAAGGTATTAAGAGGTGTGAAGAATCGAATAGAAAAAAAACAATTGTGTATACCAGATAATTTAAGTAAAGTATAATGATTAATATAGAATATTAGAAAAGTTCAGAGAGATAAGAAAAAAAAAGTATAGAGTAATCGTTTACGTATACCAGATAATTTGAGTATAGTATAATAGTTGAGTACTTATGAAGAGACGAGAACAACAAATATTATAGACTAAACAATGTGTTTGATAGGTACTGGTTGGTGCTATGAGGAAAAAATGCGTTTAAAATTGAGTACTAAAAAAATATATTATCATTGAGTAATATTGATAATATTGAGTTACGTACCACTCAGCTTTATTTTTTCGATATTTTATCTTGTGGTTCTTTTTCCTTTGTGTAGGCACAGATTTTACGGACTGCACGCCACTAGTTAATAGGTCACATAATATGTACCTATATTGACTTAATTATTAATATAGCGCCGTTTATTTGTACAAATATTTTTCCATTGCTCTATCTTATTACTAACTATGGATAATCTATAATTAAATAACAACTTGTGGCCAGCAGATTGCATCCACCAGTTCATCGATCAATAATATAAAACTGTATATGTACGAGTCCGATAAATCATAAATTACCATATTGGTATTAAACTATTCGCCAAAAGGAGCCAGCTTTAAATAGAAACAATAACAATCAAAATATTTTACGTCTTAAGAGCCGAATACCTTGGAAAATCTTCAAATATTTAAATGAACCCAGTTTCATTATAATACTAATCTATTTCAATTTGTTTCCATTTAAAACCGACAATTGTAATATGCAGTTCAATTTCGAATAGAAAGAACAGTGAGAACTAATAAGTTTTGACATTTTCACATCAATATATTATTTTGACATACGCAAATATACAAAATGCTGATTATCTCAAAACAACAGATTTTGACTTGTTGTAGTTTAATACTGGGCCATCGATATGCACAATGTATTTGACCAATGAACGTGATGCCGCGTTAAAATATACATATTATTTATATTACGTACAGGTCGTATAAGCACGTAATATACAGGATCATACTTACCAGGCAGGTGAAATAGATTTTCATGTCATGGAATTTGCACAGCAAAAAGGGAACTTTATATTATTAATCATTTCAGAAGATAATATTGCAAATCTCAAATGAAACATGAAACAGAGAATACAGAAAAATGTATCAGTCGCATATGGGAATTGTATCCCGTTAAGACAGATGTCTTATCGGGACAACCGCTCACTGAACTTACGAGACCTGTTTATTTTACGTCAATTTCATCGATATCATACTTCAAATTTAAGACTTACCAATATTATCCTCAATCAATTCCCATGTTATTGACTGCTATCTTTTTGCAGGATTGTAAAGTTCCACCCGAATTTATTTGCAATCTAGATAGTGTCTCGGATATTCCTATCCGACATCTATTGACTTTTTCTAGATGTTACAAGATTGCAAATAATGAATTGCTTTTCCTCAATAAACACTACTAATTATGGCTACCTTTCTCCACTGTCCAGAATGTGAGATTTGTTAACTCAAGCCAGGTCCTTGAAATTTTTGGTACCAGTCTGAATGATTTTTGTAGGGCTTTACAAAATTAGAACTCGAAGATTATCATTTACATTGTCTAAAATCATGGACTCTACTAAAACTATGTTCAGGCTTTGACTTGAATGTTCTCTCAAATGTATATTTGTGTCCTCTTTTTGTCATTGGGTCTCTCTTGTATTATCTATGTGCTGCTCTTTTTCTGTAGCTCTTGTTTATTTAATTTCGTGTTATGTGTTTCGTGTATAAATTAGTCCGTAAATAAAAAAATAACATTTTTAAAAATTCCCGTAAAACTTCGCAATCATACAAAAAGATGGCAACCAAGGAATCAATTGAGGATAATATTGGTCAGTTTTCAATTTGAAGTATTTTATGTAGAAAAGGAAACTTTTTCTACTGGGAATTTCTAGGTTCTCGCAACTTAACTTCCATCATGAGCTATCGAATTTTTTTAAACCGTTGAACTGTTAAAAAAATATGACAAAATTTCGCTACGTTTCGTTTGTTCCACACTTTTGAACTGTTCGATTAATATTGTTCGATTTCAGTGAAATCTAATGAAATATGACTATAATATTTACACAGGAATCCAGATCACGGGCGAAGCAGGGTAGTAAAACTGATAATATAAATTGTATATACTCGTTTTATTCGAAATCAGGTTAATGCTTGTTATGTTTTCGCACTTTATAGAAGAAATCAAACAAACTGTGAATTAACACATCTGTTTTGAATCTGATAAACGTGCACTTATTGAGTATGCAAACACACTTTGTTAAATTCAGTATTTTTAATAATACGGCGTAGTACCATTCGTTTCGATAACATCGTGCACGTAGCACTACCGACATTACCGTGTGCTTAGTTCGATCTCATTATTTTTATTATTGTTATTGTCCGGGGTAAATAATTTTCTACACAGATTTGTAGCACTTTGTCATTCGTGAAGAAATATTCTAAATTAAAGACCTGATGCGCACTCGTAGTTTTGTTGCCTTTTTGATTACCAAGGCAACAGCACTTTGGAAATAAATTATTTGACGTACTTATAGTCATGTCAATAATGTCATGGTGTGGTTGAATTAAATGCTTATTTATTTCTAGTTTTAAAAAGTTTGTGTTTATTTTTGGCTTAAAAAAATAATGAACCGTCGAGAAAGAAACGACTTCCTGAAAGAAGCGACTTCTTCGAGAAAGAAAAGACTAGTCAGATCTGACCAAATTCTTACGGCCGTTTTTCTCAACTTTTCGTGTGTTCAATCTGAGGCACCGATCAGCCGTGTTTGTGCCAGTGTTTTGATGAGCATTCGCTCCGTTTGCCTGTTACTAAGCATTTTTTATCCCAAATTGTCTGTGGAGGTGCCCGCCAACTTTAGTAGACTATAAAATAGTGCCCGCCCACTTTCATAGACGTACACTTGACATTTGACGTTTCTCTTTCGTGAACAATAAGAAATAACGTGGCTCACAATAAGTAAAATAAGTTGGATTCTATTTAAAATATACATAAAATATGTCATTCATTATTTGAATCCCGATAAATAGATCGCGAACCAATAGTGACGTTTGACATTGCACTGACATTTTTTCACCCTGTTGACACTTTTTGTAACTAGTTCTCTTTTGAGCCGAACTTAATCCACAAATATCCTAAATTTAGTAAATTTGATCCAGAGTTTCGTTGGAAGAGCGTATTTATGAGGCATTTGAACAATATTGACACAAAATTTCGGCTCAACAGTTGATCGGTAGGGTTGGGAAGAACGGCGGTTAGCCTCCGTCGATGCAGCACTAATTCTAAGCAAAACTCCGTCATCTATCGGGCATTCACTTTTAACACGCGCTACTCACAATTTGGCATCTTTAACTCTGCACCACACTCCTTAAAGTCACACCGGCGATCTATCGACCCCTTATAACTTCAGATACGTACTCACCTCATACTACCACCATTATATTAACTTTATTCCTTTACATATATGTATATACAAATTTTTTCTTCTTCTTTTGTTAATTTGTAATTTCACATATATATTTCAGCATGATCCATCCCCCACCCCCATTCCTTTTCACACCTCATTTAAACAAATTCTTATGTAACTAAATTTATATTTCAGCAAAAAATTAACAAGGAATATTTCATTTAAAATGACACCACAAGGAGATTTTTCATTTATTGAAGAAGTGATTATATTTCTTCTTTTTTTTTAATTTCTTCGCAAATCTCTGTATTTACCTATATAATATACTACCCAAGTGGAAACTTGTAAATGTTCAAATTTATATCACCCGTATATTATTATTCCTTTTTTTTACTCTAAACTATTGGTCTCCCAGGTAAGCAAAAAAGTACATATCATTTCCTTTTATTAATGCTTTTTTTTCATACAACAAGGAAGTACCTTAAGTACTTTCTAGTTTTATTATAAATGACTCTGTACTTTTATTATAATAAGATGCTTTACTTACTTACTGTTCTTATAATTATGCTTTGTGCATGGAAATTATTACTAAAGTCACATGTAAAACCTTTAAATAGAATCTAATAAAAAAATAAAAATAAAAAATCTGTCAAAAAAGCTACAATCTTTTGCCCCTAACCAAATTATCTTTTCGACCTTCTAATTCTATTTACGATGATTAAAAAATCGTACCTTGAACTTTTTTTATGCCCTTTTTTCTCCGCATATTATGAACGAGCTTTCACTTAGTTAGCATAAAAATAATTATAGGATCATCAAAACTGTGAAAAAAAATCTATTCGGCAAAGGAAGTTGAAAGTTATTTGCTAGGTTTTTGCAACTTCTGACGAATTGGCCTTATAATACTGAAGCTTCCGCTCTCCATCGATTGACTTTCCCTCTTACCACCCCCTCCCCCCTCATCCCCTCCCTTTAACTCCCCGCACCGTCCCTGCCGAACAAAGAGCTTTCCGGGAAGTACCCACTCTCAGTTGCTGGTCGGCAGCTGCAGGATCTTAGCGGAAACTCTCGCTTAGAATGTCGGCAACTTTACCAACATCAGCGCGCTCCGCATTAGTAAATAAAACAGTACAAAGAACCCCTTTCGGACGTTCTCACGTCTTATTTTGAAGGGAAAAAGCAAGGATATCGAAACTTATTCTACATAAGTAACTAAAATACAGAATGTTAATTGTTATTGTGTTTAGTCGGTAAAACTTCAATTTTTTTTTTTTAAATAAATTTGGAAGTAAATCGAATTTAATAATGTTATTATTGAATTCTGCGAGTATTTTAGCTTTTTTTAAATTATTATTGTTACAGCATTTTAAAACAATTAAGAAAACGCTTTATGTGGGTAAAACAGCTTTCAACTGTAAGTACCTCACATAATAGAGAATTTTAAATGATCACAATTAAATCGGTTTTACCGGTAATAAATCATTTTAATCACCCTCCGAATTAAAATTGGGTAGAAGTAAATAAAATCATATAAGTAAGTCGTCTCAATATGGCCTGACCACAGTTTAAAAATGGGTTTGAACTATTCCAGTCATTTCTATGACGTTGTATTAAGAATACTAGTCAGTTCTTCTTCTGTTAATTCCTTAACCCAAATTTTGCTAAACTTAATATAATTATTGATTGAATTACTTTGTTTGATACTAAGTGGGAGTTTGTTGTTTAATTTTACAGCTAAAATTCGAAGCTTCTTTGTCCAAAAGTAGTATTACACTTAGGTATGTTTAGTTTGTCTAGTTGCTTTGCTCTGGTATTATGATTATGAGGAGTGGTAGCCATTTTGTCCTTTTTGAGATGATGAACCAGAATATTTTTGGCAAAGATTTTTTGCATACTTGGAACTTCGAAATGTTTAAAAATTGTGTAGTTAACAAATATGTAGCAATAGTTCTTATAAATGTGTACTTTTTATTTGTTGCCAGTTTCCATTGATCATTTTTTACGATTATGGTTCCCTAGCTCTATCAAATATACCTTCACCCTTGAATGTAATTAAATTCTGTTAACATATGAAAGATTGGGCTATTATGATTTGTTCCTAAAGCCCCATGTAGATAAGCCAGTTAATCCTCAAGAATATTCTGCAATTTGTTAAAAAGAGAAATGATCTTAAACCGGTTCTTAAATTATTTCTACAAAGACAAAATATTCTGTGCCATTTTAAATAACGTATAATCTATATATAAAAAAAATCAATGTAAGTTTGTTTGTTTCCTTGTCCTCGATGTTCCCGAAAATCACTCTACCAGTTTCGCTGAAAATAGCAGTTTGTTCTTATTAGTGCCGGGAAGGTTTAGAAATTAATGAAATCCAATATGTAAAACTGTTGCTATAACGTTTTAAAATTAGTATGAAAAACATTGAACCCGCCATGTTTTATTTAGGTTAGCCCATAGATATAGCACTCTGGTAAGTTACAGATTGCATATTCAAAAGAAGAAGGTTTTTTTTAGGTAGAGTATTTTCAAAATGTAAAACACAAGTAGGTACCTACATAAGAACTTTATTATTCTGATACGTTTTGAAAAAATAAACGTTTGGAATGAAATAATTTTTAAAAATATTTTCTTTGTTTAGGGATAGTTACTTTCGCTGTCTAATCAATTATGGCACCCTAATGACAAGCAATAATTCACAACATCATAACTTTATATAAACCCGAGCAAGGCCGGGTACACATCAGCTAGTATTATTATAAGAATTATTGAATACTGAATAAGGTCCGTTTATTCTTTGGGAACCTTGTTCCTACCCACAAGATACTGGCTCATGTAAATTGGACTTAACATGAGCACTTGCATTCAGATTAAACGAAACATATCTGTTTATCATGTATTTAAATACAGTTATCTTTTCCCTCATAAGGTTATTCCATTTGCTGGGTCTAATTAGCTGCCTTGTAAACAATCCCCCTTTAACATCTGTCACTTGGAAGTTTTCAAGACAAAAATCTGTTTGCATTTGCATGGTATGCATTTTAAATAAGATTTTTTCTTAAAAGATCGTTTCATTTTCTGTATCTAAATAGCTCTCTTATGAAATGTATTCCCCCTTTTACATCAGTCCATTAGTTTTAATATCTCCTTTTTTCTTATTCACCATCGTGAAGACAAATCTGCATGCATTTATATGGTGTGTGTGTGTAATATAAATACATTTTCTATCAAAAGGTCCTTCCATTTGTTGGTGTCCAATTAGCTACCCTATGAAAAAATATGGTGACCTTTTGTATTGGTGCAATGATTTAAAGACTTTTATTTTTATTTTGCATTGAAGTGGCCAAGAAAACTTACATAAACTACTACATTAGTACTTACCATAAACTTTTCTTCAAAGGGTTCTTTTGTTTGCTGTTTCCAATTAGCTTCCCCGTGAATTAAAATCCTCCTTTTGAGTCGGCGGAACTGTTTTAACATCTTTTTTTCTTACCCACTGAAGTCGTGGAGGCAAATCTGAATGCATTTAGTACCCAAATGCGCCTAAAGTGTACCGTTTCGCGAACCGGGAAGTGCATTCGCAGCGTCCCACTTTCGTTCCGTTATATTCTCCCTTTGTGCAACGCTAACTGTAACCTAAATGCATCCGACTTAAGAAATAATAACTGGTGACCCATTAACTTCAAAAGAGAACGACTTTAAATAATTCCAACCGTTATGAACCGGTTCTTTGCGAAACAATGATAATATGCCAAAGAATGATTGTAAAAAAAAAAAAACATTTTGACTGTTTGATATTATGTGAAGTTTTATCCATCCCCTAATCTAGTTAACTTTGACTACACCCTTGATTACATCCTGAGGATTGATTTCTATTAATTAAGGCAATATCCATTTATAATTTAAACACATAAATTTTGTTCGAGCGGTTTTGGAAGTACCTCTTCCTTCCCTCAGAACTATAGTAAAACTAACCTGAGATACAAAATGATGACAGATACACATAAATGGTGGAGGGGTAATTAGCGGTTTTTACAAAGCTACAGGGGTACAAATTCTTCGTTGTAATAATAAAGGCAAAAAATTTGATAATTTAGAAGCACTTGAAATTGAAAAATCGTGTATTGAATAACCAAGTAAATTTATCATATAGATATTTTTATATCTATTTCTGTTTTAGATATTTTTCCAGTGAACCGCTCGGTTCCTCCTGAGCAGCGAAATCCTGTTAATCCCAAATGTGTAGGTAATAAATAGTCCTTGAAAGAATCTACAGTTTTCCTTTTCTGTATTATCGTATTTTAAGTTGTAATTAAAATAAGTTATTATGTGCAGTTGTTAATTTTTTGTTGCCGTATTTCTAGAATTTGATTGACAAGTATATAAAAACTAATATTTCTTACATAAATCTTACATATATATACGGAAAAGACCTTACATGGGATTTTCTCATTATATCTAAGGTCTTGAGAAAACATGCATTACACTCATTACAGGTAATATTTTCTAGTTTCAGTGATATTCTAAAGAATTTTTTTATGTTTTTTTGTCCAACCGAGGGGAATTTTTTTCCCTTTATTGATATTCAAGGCCACGATCCGTCAATGCGCAGATTATAGTCGGAGGCAGATGCATAGCAGAGGTAAGAAATACGCAAGTATTATTCTGCCCAGAAGAAGCTACGGTAGTAGTGAAACCTGGTCGGCAATAAGTATAAAAAATAAAAGGGATGTTGAAGAAAGTAATTGTTTTATTTTAAAATTATAATGTCACATTCCAAAGTTACCACTTCATATGAAAATACAAATAACTTCGTTTAGATTTTTCCAGAGATCTGTAATAAATTGTCTTGAAAATATATTTATATATTTTTTTATGAATGATCGGTATTCACTTTACGGTGTCATTATTAATCAATTAATAAAAAAATCTTTGTAAAAACCGCTTTTTAATATATAAATATCAACATGTTTACACACAGAATACTAAAAAAATAATAATGTCAAGTATAAACAAATGATAAACATAGAACACAATAATGTTAAAAGAAAATTAATTTAAATAGCTATCTCTTGAATTTACGAGTATGTTCATATTAATAATATATATTTTTTAATATTATTAATTTACATTTTAATAATAATAACCATTATTGTTTTATTTTTATGCCTTGTTATTTTAATATGTGTATATATATATATATATATATATATTTAAATTTCTTATATAAATTTTTATTCAATATTTTATAATCTTTTTTTATTAACATATTTGATTTATTTTGCTTACCTACTGTAATCACCTTTGTTTATGTTTATAATTTGTCAATTCTTACATTATTGTGCTCTATGTTTATCATTTTACATTATTATTTTTTATTATTCTGTATGTCCTGATGAGGAAATCTTTCAAAACATGTTGATATCTATATATTAAAAGATTGGTGTTTTCAAAGAATTTTTTATTATTAATTGATAAACTAAAGTTTTTAAGACAAGATTTATGTTCATAGCGCAAAGGGTAACAATTATTTTTATAAATAATAATTATTAGCCTGAAACACTCATCCAAATTGAAAAAACCTTCCGACGCCATCTATTGAGGGATTTAGCCGTTACAAGCCTTTCTCATACTAATAAAGTTGGTTGTTTACAGGTGAAATATAATAAAAACTGTAATTATTGAATGAAACACTAGTATATATTGATTAACTTGGCGGGTTTGCGATAAGCCGACGTAGCTCAACAGTAGACCATCTGGCGGCAATCAGAAGGCTGCAGGTTCGAGTCCTGTCGGCGACATTTATCTTTTCTCGGAAGGTTTTTTCAATTTGGATGAATGTTTCAGGCTAATAATTATTGTTTATAAAAACATTTTTTTATTAATTTACTTATTTCTTTATTAACGGTACATTCCTACATTTTATACACACGTATTTGCTACACGTTCTTCGTATAAATTAATTGTATGTGTAGTTGTTTCTCGAATGTTGAATTTGAAATATTTGGTTTGAGCATGTTATTCCTAATGTGTAGTCGAAATTAACTTCCTCCGAGAGATAAAGCCTGTCAACAGCGCTGTGTATGACTTTATGTACGAATTTCTGATAAGATAATATTATTCTATCTTCTAGGCTTCTAGCTAACTATAGCCGTACTAATTATTTAAAATATTCCTCCAATCTTTGTATTTTTCAATAAAAGTTATGTGAGAGTTCAAATCCAATGTTTTGCGGAATCTCTTTTATTTTTTCAATATTGATGCGTTTTCTTTGACTCGAATTAATAGTATTTAAGGTATATTTGAATTTGATTTCATGTTCTTTGATAAACAGACATAATGTACTAAATGGAAATAGTCAAGGATATGCCAATATTGACATTAAATTATGAACACACTTCAAACATCGAACGCTCGTAAAAATATAAATTATTCTCTAATGTATGCTCCTTTGTACCGTTTTGTGTGCACGGACATTATAGAAGGTTATATTATATGATGACACCGTTTCCTTGTGGTTCCCTCACTAACAAAGGAATAAATATAGCACTAGTAGAGTAATTTAACTTATATTATTCACTTATATCACTTCGACGAGCTTCTCTTTGTGTTGAGATGATTCAAACGTTTAACTAGTTTCAAGGACTTCGAGGTAGAACATTGAAGGTAGGAAGTCTCAGTAATAATATTATATTATTTGCCGATTTGCACAGCTCAATCTCAAGCTCATATTACGATGCAATAAATTATTACTTAAATTTAATATACTTAGATATCTACCTACGTATAGAAGAAAAACGTTACAAAATATACTCTTTTTTATCGAACAATTTATTGGAGAAAAACGTCAATAACTTTATATTATAATAAAGTCTTGCCTTATGTTTTTTTACAGTTGAAATGATATATCAAAGTTCCAAAGCTCATAATGGAAATGTCACGGTAAGCAGAAAATAATACCACCAACCACAGTTTTTTTTTTAATTTTATTAATATTTGCAAGTATTTTCGTATTTTATTTATTATTGTGGCAGCTGTTTCGGAATTCAAACCCATTATCATTGCGATATCACATTGCGACGACTTACTATGTGATTTTATGTACCTCTAACCAATTTTTATTTTTAATTATTATTATTTAATTGTATTTTATATGATTTATAATTTTTTTCGATAAACACTGATTTACTCAGAAAATAATTGTGATAATTCGAATTCTCTATTCTATACTGTTGAAATCCGTTTTTCTCGCTTTTAATGGTGGCAGATTTTTCTTAATTGTTTAAATGTGAGTGGTAAATTCGTTAATTATTTTTAAGTTTTATGTTGTTCATATTTCTTGATAAATACAAAGTGGTGAATAGATAATTTTTCTATTTTTTTATTTATTTACTTTGTATTAGGATCATTAGTTCGTTTGTTTCTCTCTAATCGCTCCAGTAAATTTAATCTAAGACCCCTTTTTTACACGTTAATTAAACACAATCACAATTAATAGAAATTTCTGACGATTAAAACGAATTTCATGACGCCCGATCTCAGCGTTGGAAAGTTTCTGATGCTTCATGCACTAGGATTTTATCATAGTTAGTTCTTTACAGATTATGTCTGAAAGTAAAAATTACAAACAAAAGTTTTTTTAATAAAAAGTATCAGTCGCATCTGAGAATCGAACCCAGGACGTCTTAACCGGAAAACCGCTCTACCAACTGAACTAACGAGACCAGTTCACCTTACGCCAGCTTCATCGATAGCATACCTCAAATTCAAAGTCAGTCCTCCATTAAATCCAATATTATTCTTGGCTGCTATCTTTAAGATAATTGCAAAGTTCCACCCGAATATAATTGTAATCTAGATATATGTCCCATATAAATAAAATCGGATAAGTATATCGGAGACACTTTGTTTCATTTAGGGTTGGTTTATATTATCTTCTTGAATGATTAAAAAGTTTTTAAAATTCAAAATAATAAACAGGATAAAGATAAAGATTATCGAATTTTTCATATAATGCATTAAGGAGAGGACAGAAGGTATTCATTATCAGAAATCGTAAAAGTTAAACGTAAAATTGACAATACACTTACATGACTATCTAAGTACGTTTTGTATTTGTTTGCCATTAGCCATTAGAACGAAGACAAAAAAAAGTTACAGTACATTGTTAATTATTCAGTAATTCGTTGTACTATAGAAACATAAATAAGAGATGTAAGTCGTTAGACGAAAAGAAGTTTGCTTATTGATTACAGGACGCACGAAGAAACTTTGTAACGGGTGGTAGGAATTTAATAAATGTGTGCAGAGATACGTAGATACTTGTTTCGCCATATTGATTTATCTACATGGAGAGTGGAAATACTCTCAGTATCATCCTGGTGATAGATCACCATTCAGAATAGTAACTTTGTTTGAATTAACTTTTTTTACAGTCACTCCACACAAGAGGCCCTGAGGAAAATAATTTCGCTCAAGGCCTATGTCATCTTTGGGGACGCTGCGTGGAAGGTCTTTTAGAGAATAGAAAGTAGTGAACCTGGGTCTTGAAGAGACGCATGTTGTAGGAGGGAGGAAACACCGAGCCCGGCAAATCATTCCACAGCCAGGTTTGAACACATAAACGAGTCGTAGAAACGACCCGTTGTCACGTGACAAATGTTGGACGCCCGTTTGGCGTGTTTCCCGACTGTGCACCGGTGACGAACGGATCAATGACGCTAGTTCATCAGAGCATCTTCCATTGAAATACCGGTAGAACGAGGACAGCATTCCCACATAACGTCTATCCTCCAAGGTGCAAACCTTGGAGGATAGATTTGTCAAGATATCATCCGTTTGTTAAGATATGCGAATCTATCAAACGGCTCACCCGTTTCTGCACAGAGTGAAGAGTTTTTTTTTCAAATATTTTGGGTCTCCAGACTATAGGTGGTTGTTAAATTCTACAGTGGGGCGCACTTACGATTTGTACAGTGTCAGCAGTTGTGTACTATTAAAGCATCTGCGGGCTCTCTACAATACGCGCAGCTTCTAAGAGGCTATCTTTTCTCTGGCTTCGATGGAGCCCCCATACCTGAGCTGGTCACTTAGGGTTAAACCAAGCATATCAATGGAGAGCTTGTTGGGAAGATTGCTTCCATTAAAGTAGACTAGATTGTCATTTCCATCCCTTTTAGTCATAATCAGACATGATTGGGTCTTTGAAACATTAAATTCGACGAAGTTATTCTTACCCCAAGAGGAAACCCTCTCGAAGTAACCGTCCATGCTCTGCTTCAAAGCCCTCCGAGCCGCTGGAGTTTGTGAGCCCCTTGGGGGCTTGTCAAACAAAAAGCTACGATGGACTCTATTTTTGGTTAGTGACTAAATCCGAATAGCCAGAGGCTTTCCAACTTTCCTCTCCATATTTTCTCCTCCTCCTTACCTCCCTTCAGCCCCGCATCATTCCCAATGACTCAATCATTGGTAAGATGTTTGTGTGAAAGATGCTCTCAGTATCACCATTCAGACACGAAGCCTTACTTAAAATGGGTCTAGCTATGTATAGTGATTAGGTCAGATTAGCGACGTGCTTTCCAATTTTCCTCTCAATGCCGCCCTAACTTCCTCTGACCTCACATCATTCCCATGTTATAGTCCTACAATAGGACCCATTGCCCAATAGGAAACTATTTCCCCCAAAGCCTCCTGTATGGAATATGCATTATTTACGAATTTCAATATTTTTCACACGATCATACATGGTTTTACCACACATTCGTCTCAGAGATCTCATTTCTACGGCATTCAGTTTACTTTAATCCTTCTTCTGCCAATTCCATGCCTCACTGCCATACATCAGGGTTGGTATCAGCACTCCATTGAGGGTTGGTATCAGCACTCCATTGGGTTTACGAAGGGAATATATTTAATGGAGGGTAATTCATGATGTTTTTGATTATTGATCATATTTAAATTATTATTTATTTTTAAGAAATAAACCGCTTTTAATACAGATGTATATAAAAGGAAGTTTAACAAAAAGTAAGCCAACAAAGTTTCTTATGCTACCGGTGGTTAAGCACAAATATTTTATTAGAAAAAAAACAAATTAAGAAGGAAGGGGTGGGAGTAAGAGGAAGATAGAATCGGGACCGGAGATGCTCTTGATACATTTTATACTCGTGCATCAATTTATGGTCGTACTTATTACTTCGGTTAGATATTTTGAAAGGGTATTGTGAACTACAAATTTAAAAAAAAAATTCTAATTTGCGAAATTATTAGCCTGCATCCATCCAAAAATCCTCAATCTAGGACTTTGAATTTCGACTTGGCCACTTTTAGTTGTATGCTCACGATAATGATAATAATTGGATGATTTGTATAGCGCCGTTTTGTGAAAAATCACCTCAAGGGCGCTTTACAAATATTAATTCCTGTTCTTTATGTAATTATGTAAAAACAGATACAGAAAAACATCCTTACCTGGCAGGTCGCTTCAGATGAACACAGTTTTATTAGAAAATTTAAGTATAGAGATGATAGTTTTACAGTTGCTATTTTATTATCCTCCTTTTCTATTGATGTTACATTTATTAGAAGATTGGTGGCACAAGAAGAGTTGGCATTTATTTGAAATATTTATAATTTTTTGGACTTGAGAATATTTATATAATAACCTTAAAAAGTGTAAGAAGTTGATAGATTTGTTTTTCTACACATTTAGTTATTTTCGGTGTTGCGGGCTGTGGGCGCAATTGCGCCCCGGTGCGTGAATTTTTTTTCTTATTCTATAGGTGACTTTACGTAAGCACTAAACCGACTAGACGATATATTTATGCAAACAAAAATTAGTTTTCTCTGAAATAAAGTTTTCTTTTGAATTTTATTTTCGTCACGTTAATCATTGGTTTTCATCGTGACAGTAGTTTTTTCCTTGGCTTGGTGTTCCAATTAAGTAAACTAGTGTTTTTCCTCTTCAGGGCGACAAGGCGAACAGTTTTCCCACACGCAATATGAACGAGGATATCTTTCTGTCGGTCTTTTCGTGAGTGTTTCCACTTTTATTTTTATTCGTCATCGATCACCATGTCTAGATAACACCCAACATTATCCTAGTGACCAGTGGCGTGCACTCCGTAAAGGCTGAAAAGGCTGAAGGCTGGGCCTACCCTGAGAAAAATAAACCATTAAAATATTATTTTTTTTTAATCACAAATGTCCGATCAAAATGTATTTTTTAAGAATGAACTTTTGCCAACTTTTATTCAGTTGACCACAACGATTAGTGGAATATGATAATAAAAACGATTACTCTATACATTTTTTTCTTATCTCTTTGAACTTAACTATTATTCTATATTAATTATTATACTATACACAAATTATCTGGTATACACAATTGTTTTTTTTTCTGTACTATTCTTCACATCTCTTTCTACTTAATTAATTTACTTTTTTCTAGGTATATTATATTACCATACTATTTCAATACTAACTTTTTTCCCTTCTATTTTTATATAATTGCACTTCATATGAACTAAAATTGTCAATTTGACTGTTCTAAAACGGGATTTGTTCCCGGTTGGGCAGTCAAAGCGTACATTTTATTGTTAAAAAAATTCCATTTTCAAACATTCAATACACAATTCTTACCACCACTTAAAAAAACTATAAACAGCCTACCTTTGGTCATAGAGCAATGCACGCCACTGGTACTGACTACATCTATTTATGGTAATGAATACTTTAAGAATCGCCCTGCTGAAAGTTCACCAAGATTTGAAATGATGCATGAAGTTATTTACTTATAGTATACATACTACAGAGGTCGAGCTATTAGAGTTAACCTGAACGACACAACATCGGGATTGTGTGTATTGGTGCATATGTAAAAAAAACGTCCCTGAAAACAGCCTTTAGTCTTGCTTTCGCCTGAGTATTGTTGTTAGCGATAAAAAGACAGTGTACGATTAGAGATGACCTGAACAACACGAACTTAGGATTGTGTGTATTGGTGCATATGTGGATATCGTGCATATCTCGCCTTCCCTTTATCGGCATAGGATACTATGTATGAGTATGTCAGTAAGATTCGGAAAGGAACGCTTAGGCGTTTTGGGCATGTAGAGCGGATGAACGAAGAAAGGAGTGTAAGGAAAATATATGACGCGAATTTGAATTGATGAAGAAGCCGGGGATGCCCGAAGAAGACATGGCATGATTCAGTGAATCAAAGAAATACAGAAATAAACTAAATAAGCAAATATTGTACGCAAAAAAAAATATTACAATAGCAAATTTAATCACTGTTTTAAGGATATTAAAAAAACTTGGAATGAAATAAATAAAATTTTAGGAAGGAAAAATAAATCCAGCTGTGATGCACTTGTATCTAAATATTTCTTAAAGTCTCAACCGACTAATGTAGTGGCAGAAAATTTTGCTAACTTCTTTGATGAGGGAGTTAATAAGTTATTGCATGAATGTGATGTACGAGCGTCTGACTGCGTACAGGAATATCTACCACATTCAATGTACCTACCAAGAGCTAATACCAAGCAAATTGAATTTATTATTGTAGGTATGAAAAATTCCAAGACACCTGGCGTAGACCTAATTCGTATGTATGATTTAAAAAAACATATCAAATTACTTAGCCCTATAATTGATCACTTTATTAACATGATAATTGATACGAGTGAAATTCCCGAGGAACTAAAATGTAGCATTCTAAGACCTATTTTTAAAAATGGAGACCACTCCTCTATAAATAATTACAGGCCAATTTCTATATTACCTGCATTAGAATAAAATTTAGAAAAATATTGTTACGTAACGACAGAAATATCCTAAAAAGACTCTAGCCACTCGTCAAAGAACAACGGTAAAAAACGACGCGAGCGCCACGTTTACCATAACGGCAGCTTGCACGCCCACGCGCCGACCACTTCTTTCTCACCCGGCTTCCGGATGACATCTCTGGTCCGCCGCCTACTGCGTCTCTAAAATAACGCGCGAGAAGCCATTTTGGCAGCCGCAAATTGTAGCGCCATATTATCATGCATGCTGGATTAACACCCACTGTGCGAGATTGCATTAGTATAACCAAAGAGCTCCGGTACATGGTGACTCTCTCGTAAATATAATTTAACTTCAGTGTACTGATGTCCAAGCCCGAGGCTTCCACTAGGATCCTTTTGCCACCACGATCATGACTGTAAGCTGACTTTGTATTTCCTCTTTTGTGTTGTAACTTATTTGAGTCCCCGTTATCATGCCCGTTTAGAGAATATCAGAGAGAATAATCCCCCGTAACTTCCATTTGAGGTTAGGCTAGCTTTTGATTATTGTAGCATAACTTACCATGTCTGCACCTTCCTCTGAATAAACTCTGAGTCTGAAAGCATTTAGTAAATTTATTTGGCGTGGTATTAGAGTCCCCGACCCCAATTATAAGACTGCCTGTCGGCCTACGGCCCTGCAGAGGAGCTTCTTGGCCTGCCGAAACTGAGCTAGTCGAAGGTCCAGAGCCGAGCTCCCTGTCGAGACACCACCCTCGGGGTAAGTCTAAACCAATGAACTGTCTCCCGTAACCGCTCTTTCCCAACCTTCCTCCTTTCCATCTCCTTCACACAACCTCCAGTCTTATATTAATTATAACAATATGTTTCGATAAATTTAGATAAATATTTAAATAAATTGGGTATTATCGATGAATGCCAGTTTGGGTTCCAGAAAAAAAAAAGTTGTGATAAACTACTTGCAAACTTTTCCAATTATATAAATTCCCAGCTAAACTCTCAAAAACACATACTGGTACTTTTTATTGATTACTCAAAAGCTTTTGATACACTCTGCCATAAACAAATAATAAATGTACTTGATGCCATAGGAATCCGTGGTAAACTCCTTTCTTTTTTTCAAAACTATTTATCAAATAGAAAAATGAAGGTAAAGATTTTAAATGAAATGAGTAAATGTAGATATGTAAAATCAGGTGTACCACAGGGGTCAATTCTAGGTCCTAAATTGTACATCATATATGTTACTGCTATGTCCAAATTATTTTAAAAAGCTCTTAGATTCATTTTCGCAGATGACACTGCACTTCTAGTATCAAATGAAAATCCCTTAATAGCTCTTCAAGATTTACAATTAGACTTTAATGAACTTCTCAAATGGGCGCATGATGTAGGACTAATTATTAATGTTAAGAAAACCAAATGTATGTATATAAGGTCACCGAGTGTGAAAATGTGGAATTTACCAAAACCAATTGCACATCATTTTGAATGCATACATAAAAAAATTTAAAAAAATTGTGACTGCGACACGATCGATTTTACAAACGATTATGCTTATCTGGGATTATTAGTAGATAATAAATTTAAGTGGGACACGCAAGTGGCCAAAATATGTAACCAGCTCCAATCTATATCGAGTAGCTTCTATAAATTAAAATTTGTCTTGCCACATGGCACACTTAAACTTATTTATTTTTCCATGGTAGAATCCATTCTGAGATATGGAATACGAACTTGGGGTCTCACAAGCTTTACGTATATTAAGTATGTCCAAAATTTACAAACTGCGATAATTAAAAAAATTGTCACACCAAAGATATACAGACAAAGAAAAAATTTAAAAATATACGGTGCTGAGGGCCTACTTCATGTAAAAGGTCTCCTATGGTATATCACTATTATAGATAACGCGGGAGAAAGCCAATACAAAAAGCCACTGGTGCACAAACACAGCACTAGATTCACGGAAAGAAGAGGCCTAAAAATTCCAAAAATTTCAAATAAATATGGAGGTCGAACTCTTGAATACATAGTGCCAGTGATTTTCAATAAATTTAATGAAAGCTATAAATTGGAGGAAAGTGAGAGGCTTTGCGTGAAATCGATGAAGTTATGGATTTTAAATGAGCAATCTATGTATCTTTAAATTTTTATCTATGTATCTTTAAATTTTTATCTATGTATCTTTAAATTTTTATCTATGTACTTAATGGCTAAGTTAAATTTTGTGCCTATAATGTTTACGTCAAATGTAAGTACCTATTTTATTTAAGATTAATATATACTTATTAAACCAAAAGGAAAAAGAAATGTTTGTATGTATTACTATTACTATTAGGACTAATTAATTTTTGTAGAACCTGCAGACAAGCTGTCATGTGACCGCTTTGCAGGACTACATATTTTGCTCCTTTCTTTATTTTACCATGCATGTATTTTTGTTCTTTGGATGAATAAATAAATAATAAAAAAATTTAAAAAAATACTAGAGTCGGGCCATGCTAGAACTCGGGATAACTGAAGAGAATGTGCGAGACGATGTATGAATGTGAATGAAGTAAGAAGTGTATGCCAAGATCGAGTTGTTTGGCGATCCGTCCCCTCTGCTTACCCCTGTAAGGAAACAGCGTGAAGGTTAGTTAGTTAAAATACTACATAAATAATAGTTTTTATTCCTGCGTTACCGGTACGCAAAATATTTCTCCTATTTTCACCGGTCCTCGGGCGTAAAAAGGTTGGGAAACGCTGGCCTACAGAGTATTTTCCACGCTTTCTCTGTTCCTCTTTCTCCTTCACCTCCCCTTATTCCTTCCGTGACCCAACATTCCCAAATATTCTGCGTATAATATTCCAACTTGCTCTTCGCTGTTAAAACATTTGTAAGGTTATCATAACTTTTGTTATCATAAAGGAAACAAAAACATTTTTGTCTGCGGAATTTCGGTAAATACAGGTGAATCATTTTCCGGGCTATTTTGTTTATTCTCTTTTGAAAGAGTTCATGATGTTTATTTGCCTAATATGTTATACTAGCTTTATTACGCGGCTGCGTCCGATATTTGAGTAAATATATGTGGAACAAACAATATAGGTAGGTCTTATTTTGACTCCATAGCTCATATTGGACATGGCATTGCGAAGTGAAAATAGTTGCTGTGGCTTTTAAATTTCTGACAAATTGCTGTGCTAATTTCATAACGCTAGATCTCACGCTTTGCGAGTTTTTTCTGAGACATACAAGAGATTTTTTTAGTTCATAGTTTAACGGTCAATAAAAAATGTTTAAAGAAAAAGCTTGCGTTCTCTCTTTCTAAAACATTTCTGACCATAAGGGTAAACGAGATAGAACGAGTTTTATGATATACTATCATTTTGTGGCAGATATGGCACAACGTGATCCAAAGGGATTTATACATCAGTTTTAATTTTAATTTTTCTTTGAATACAAGTGATGAACAAGCTTTTTAAACCAGAGGGAAAATTAATCTATTTTCAATATGTTCTCGGACCGCAGGGGGTGGAGTACATACAGCTTGACATGGTTAACTTTGCAGTCGATAGCGTCGCTGGTGTAGATTTTTTTTGTTTTATTTGAATATCGTGCAACGTCCCAACTATCCGGAGTCAATAGGTTCTGCTATTATAATCCAAAAATGTAACTAGGTGCCTACCTAAAACATCACATTTCATAATGACTTCATTTCAAATCTTTTGATGTCTTGCAAAATAACGTCGGGGTTTTCAAATTTTTCATATCCGATGTCAAACCAATAATAGCTCTCGATTTTTATTAACCTGAAAAATTTTCAACATGTAAAAAAATCACTTGTATGCTTAGATAAAAACGCTTCATAAAAAAATTGTAATTTTGTAGCTATATCCTTTCGTATTTTGCAAAACAGAACGGAAACCGTTAAATATTTTAATCATAGTACCCAGAAATCCCAAAGATGACAATATAACCACGCTTACAGGGCGCTGTTCGCCCTCCCTTGGCGATGCAGCGCCTCGCAGATGTACGCACGTAGTAGTAGCGGGGATGTGTCAGCGCTACCGGAGATCGGATACCACTATTGTTCAGGCCGTCGTCTAGTGGCAGGGCGCGCCCCTACACCATAGATAGATAATTTCTCTCAAGCCACCGTAGCATAAGTGCTAAATATGTTCACTTTTGAAATTTTTATTTTTATTTTTTTATTTTTTTTTATATTCTATTTTCACATCATGTAATTTATTCAGATATATTCTTTTAAATAAACTTTTTTTTTAATTTTCTTTGAAATAAACGCATTATTATAATTTTTATTATTATTAAGTTTTCAGAAACAATATTCGGTCGTGCACCCCTATAAAACGGAAAAAAAATTCTGGACTGTAGGTGAAACCAATAAATTAATGATAACTACTTTGTTTTCACCACTTTATTCATATACGAGTATACATATCGACATGTTTCGAAAGCCATGCTGTTTTCATCAGGAAAATATAGAAAATATTTTAAAAAATATATATTTAAAGATATTAAATATTAATTCATTTATTAATAATGACACCACAAAGTGAATACCAATCTTTGAAGAAATTACAATAAATTAATGTTATTGATTGAATATAGGCCGCTGGAAAAGGCCGCGCGCCGAACGAAATGGGATCATTGGCTGCGGGTTGTGCATCACTGATCTAATGGGAAATGCATTCGCTACAGCTTTGTGTTGAGAGACTACCAATTCTGCTTTCCCGGAAAATGTAATGAGTCTTGTTATTTTTTTGATGATGTTTAATAATGGCATTCCTTCGCATTCTTTCATTTCTTTTGCCAACATTTTTTTTGCTTTCCCCGAATTCCACCGATTTTACCCTTCGAAGTTTTTGATGTTGTTCTCAAAAAATTTGCAAAATAATTTTTCAGGTTCAAAGCCATTCATTGTATAAGAATTATATTTATTTAAGGTCATCAACAACGTGAGCTCGCGTCCTTCAAAATATTGCATGGAACCGTTCTTTGTTCAATTCAGTGTGGCTTCGTTCATCCGAACTTGCGTTATCAGTCATTGTTGCATCTGGAACCTTGATCTTCTTTATATGTAAAAAGGAATGTTTGTATGTCTGTTATCGATTTTCTCGAAAATTACTCAACCTGTTTCGCTGAAAATAGCACAGTTTGTTCTGATTAGTGCCGGGAAGGTTTGGAGAGTAGTTTGAATGAAATTCAATATGTAAAACTGTTGGTATAACGTTTTAAACCGCCATGTTGTATTGTGGTTAGCCCATAGATATACCACTCTGGTTAGACACAGATTACATATTCAAAAGAATATGATTTTTTTGGGTAGAATATTTTCAAAATGGAAAACACAAGTAGATACCTACTTAAGAACTTTATTATTTACAGCAAGATTTCACAACTTCATAACTTTACTAAGACAAAAAAAAACCATAGCAAGGCCGTGTACACATCAGCTAGTACGTAATAATTAATATTAAACCTATATGCCCTAAAAATATAACGAAAAACATCGTTTTTATTTTTATTTACTATGTTTCACGGGATTACTAATTCTAATTAGCCATTTTTCTCTTGTTACAACTTTTCACTCGGATTTGCAAAATTCTGTAATTTTATTTTTCTCGCGTATTTGACATAATTTCATTTTTGCTGACGCGATTTTCATATTCAAACCTTGATCCAGTTATAGTGTGTTCTTTGTTAAGCTATGTTTTTTAACATTTAATTTGGTTTTTTCATTTGGGCGCTGTTTTGAGCCGAAGGAAATATATTTTTCGATCAGGTTTCTCCGACGTATTTATGACTTCCCCTCGTGGGAAAACGGTGAAAAAATAACATTAATTAATTTAAGGATCAAAAGAATTGAAATAAATATTTTATTTATTATGCATATCACTGAAAACAATAATTTTGTAACAACTAGACCTCGCAGATCCTATGATTCTATGGTTTACATGATTTATTTTTGTCCTTAATTTTGTTCATAACAACTGGATTAATATAATTAAATTATTTATATGATACGAGTATAATAATTAAATATTGTTTATTATTTGTTCATTGTAGAAAATAATATTAACATAACCTAAATGAAACACTAAAACGGAAAAACGACAGAAAATAAAAAAAAAGATTTCAGTCGCATCTAGGACCTAAAAAAAATAAGAAATAAAAAATGGAAAATAATATTGACAAATCTTGAATTTGAAATATTATGTCGATGAAGAAGACATAAAATGAACTGGTCTCATTACCTAAGTTGGTTAAGCGGTTTCCCCGGATGGGCAGAGGTCCTGGGTTCGTGTCCCAGATCGTTTTTTATGTTAATATTATTTTATACAATGATTAAATATTAAAATGAGGTTTTTATATATCAATAAAAATAATTGATAATTTAAAATTAAATATTGTTTATTCGAACCGTAACCATAATTATTATTGTGGCGTTATTACACCTCGAATATTATAAATTTATTATTTGGAATTAAAAATTCATTAACTAACTAACTAACTAACTACCATCACGCCGTTTCCCCACAGGGGTAGGCAGAGAGGACGGACCGCCAAAACACTCATCAAAAATTCATCATTATAAATTATACTGAAGCCTTTGGACAGACCACATGGACGGAATACCATGTTTATGGTGAGATGGCTTTTAAAAAAAAACTGAAAACCGTTTCAAGTTAGCCGTTTTCGTTGTCTCGTGAAAACTTTCCGATATAAATAATGGAGTGGCTGTGCAAGGAGACATTTAGTTTGAGATGAAGGCGAACATGCAATATAGGAAAATCCGGATGTGCATTCTCGAAGGCAAAAGCCTCTGACCCTTCTATGAAAGGAATGAAAAATATTACATTTTTTCACTTTGAGCTTATGTTAACATATAAAGTTTTTCACGATTTGCTTAATCTATCTATTGAAATTTTCCACTATTACCATCGACTGTTAACTTACGTAGTTTTCCATGTTTATCTTTTATGAACTTATGCACTTCTCCACTTTAGATTATGTAAATTTATTAGTTTTCCACTATTGACTTAAGTTATCTTATGAGTTTTTCACGCTTTGTGTTAACTTATGATTTTCCCGTCCCCTTCATTCAATATTTACTGAAGGTGAGATACAAGTCATCTTTGTTCATATTTAATATCTTGCACTTAAAGTGAAATAACACATACTGCGCTATACAAATGTTTTGTTATGTTTGTTTGTTTGTTCGTTGCACACTCCATAAAGTCACACCGGCGATCTATCGAACTTTATAACTTTGGATACCTACTCACCTCATCCACCAGTCTATTAACTTTATATTTATATATATGAACACTATTTTTTCTTGTTCTTTTATTAATATAAAATCATCGACCCCTCCCCCTATACCCGCTTCCTTTCCAGACATCATAACAAATTACTTGTAACTTTTAAATTTATATTTCGTCTTTATTTTATGTAATTACTTTTTTAATTTTTCTTTGATTTCTTCGAAAATCACTAGATTCACGTATAAATAATACCCACGTGGAAACTTGTAAATGGTAAAATTTATACAACTTATTCATTTTACTTCATTTTTTATGTAACTGTTAGTCTCCCAAATAAAAACATTAAAAAAATATTTTTTTATATTATATTATGTCCCTGTAAAAAAAAAAACAATTATCTTACGGACTTACAGGGTTTTACTAGTAAGGTCACAATATTTTCCCGTTTATTTTGTGCACAACGTTTTTATTTCCAAGTTCACCCATTTCCACAGATTGATTCGTCCGCACCTAAAAGCGGTCAGTTATAATTGGACTGTTTTGTTTTGGAGATTGTGCGTCGCGGAACGAATTCCTCGGTTCCCACGGAAAAGTAGAGCGGTCTTGGCCCGCCGCCAGCGAACCAACCAAATGGGAAACACCGGCGCGTATTTCCCCGCCGCCTGCAGCCCGCCCCGCGCTGGAAGCGGCCGCTTAACGTGCATTTTCATATCCCACAAAGACACTGAATGCCATTTTCATTGCTGCAAGATAGAAAAGTTTCGGCGCCGCTGTCGGTTGTCGCGCTGAAATGCGAAGTTTTGCATTACGTTTTCCAAATTTATTTTATTATTTTTCATTCTTACGTTTTAAATTTTAATCAAATTTAGGAAAAAATGCCACAGGACAGCTTCATTTGCTTTTCTGTATAAAATTTACGGAACACGGAACAGAGTTTTATTAGGTAGGTACTAAGTACAGACCCACCAGAAATCACGGGATATAATAATAAGAAACTCCAGTGAAAAATATAATGGCTTTAAAAAAATATATACATATAGATCAGCAAACTACGATTCTGAATATATAACTTTTATTATATATAACTAATTATACGTAGAATTTATTAATCGTTATTTAAAAGTGAATAAAAAATAATCTCATCAAAACACCTTGTTATGTTGGTACCATTGCATTTGGAACATCTGACGTCACGTGCGCATTCTGTTTTCTATTGTATGTACATTTTTATTTTTGGTTTTGTTCTGCATTATAAATATGTATTTTTTTTAGTTTTGGCGAAATTTAAAGTTAATTTGGGTGACTTTAAGGTCTAAAATTGTTGTTCAATATTAAAAAGACTATTATTAATTCAAGAAATTAGAGTATTCATGAGCAAACCAATTATCAATATAGATATTATAATAATGTTAATACTCAATACTGTTATTATACTTTGGATTAAAGTTTCTGAAAAGGTACATCATTTTATTACTCATGTTTAGTTATGGTTTACTATGAATAGAATATAAAATTATGAACGGTAAGGCTCATCCTTTTTTTGACATTTGACATTTAAACCTCAAAACTGATCAAAACCGACCGGCTATAGATTTTGAGCGTTTTGGCGGGCTTTGAAAAATTGAAAATTTATTATTAAATCTTTTAACCATGAAAATTAACTTTAGAAAACAAATCGGATGCTCGTATACTGGTATTTAAGTTAGAACGACATTATTAGTAAAAAAAATTAAAATTGTACTGGAGTTTCTTATTGTAGAATTTGTGAAGCTCAAAGTTTTTAGTTTAATTTCTATATAAACATTGATGTATTTTTAAAACAAAATTAATAAATTTTAATTTTAATTTTTAGTGTTTTCATATTCGATAATCGATATGGAAGGGAACTATGCTGACCACTAACTATTTAACAGCGGCATAAATTAATGATGTGTACTGAAAATACGGATAATTTATTTTTGATTTGAATTTTAGATTTAGAATGTTGCACGTTACGTACTCACATCACAACCGAAATTATGTTGTTTATTTATATTTTAGGAAACAGTAAGATTTTGGCATGGAGTGTTATGTGGCTGAAGGACAAGGATGACGCAGTAGATGTGAAATGGAAGGTTGGTTTTCAAGCAACGGTTGCAACGTTTCGGTTCTGAATGACATTCTGAAACCATAACGAGATTTATAGTATAATTAATCACATTACAAAATTATAAATGTGCATTCTCTACACTGAGTGTACAACACGCGAGCTTGAGGGATTTTTTAGCACCGTAAAGGTAAGGCTACATTAATGTATCGTGTTCGTTAGGTTACGTTGTACGAGAAATCTGATCCTAATCTTGCGCTAATTTTTCTAATCTTTTATATCTGAAAACACGTCTATAATTATAATTTCGTCAAAAAATTGGTGTTCGCCATGTGGCGTCATTATTAATAAATGAATTAAGAATTACTTTGTAATCACCACTTTTTTAATATGTACATATCAACACGTTTCGAAAGCGAAACATACAGAATAATAATGTGAAGTATAGACAAATGATATACATAGGACACAATAATCTAAGAATAGACAAATTATAAAAATAAACCAAAATTGATTAAAGTAGATAAGTAATTGATAAAAAAATATTATAAAACGTTGAATAACAAATTTATATTTGTAATCAATTTTTTTTTATTTTTTATTAATATTAATATTAAAATAAATTCAAGAGTTAGCTATTTTAAAAAAAAGATTACTAATTATATTTAATTGGCTATTAACACTTTTTCTAATTTCTGAAATTTCAAATTTGTCTAATTGTTAACCGCTTGTATTTATATGTAAAATTTTTAAACCTTTTTTTATTCCAAAGGAATGATTTGTTTCCAAAATATGGTTGGCAAATTAAAATATATCTCCTTTATAAATATTATCAAATTCTTTTTTTAGCTAGATTGCACATTATTTCTAGTTTTGTCTACACCTTTGTCGTTTAAACAAGGAAACGAGTAAGCAATAAATCCGCTCTGTTGGCTGTGATAATAGCTCTTCCCCTGTTTGCCTTTGATTTGCTCTCTTTGCATTGCCGTGTAAACAAACACCTCACATAATCTGCGTTGCAGTCTCAATGCACTTGTTCTCGGTATTATTCTTGTCGCGCTGGCCATAATAGTGTTAAATGTACACTTTAAACTAAATATAAAATGTAATGAACCCGGCACGCTGAATGTGGCCCCGTCTGGGGACTCCAGGGTAAGCTTTGAGACCAACGGACTGAAACAACAAGTAAACCCATAATCTAATTGAACAAGATCGGTTAACCGACTTAATTTTTTTTTTTTTAAGAATATTTATTATTTATAATTAACAATTTTTTTTTTACATGGTATTAATAAAGTGTGTACGATTATGTAAGTACTAAAAACTTTTTAGTTTCTTGTTTTTTTTTAAAC
This sequence comes from Halesus radiatus, assembly GCA_022606495.2. Classification (NCBI taxonomy): domain Eukaryota; kingdom Metazoa; phylum Arthropoda; class Insecta; order Trichoptera; family Limnephilidae; genus Halesus; species Halesus radiatus. The sequence goes on from JAHDVE020005519.1 coordinate 44,766, forward strand.
CTCCCTAATTGAAAAATTCTCGTGTTTAGAGAGGGAGTATTAATATGTATAGTTACACATTTAATAATTTCAATAGTACTACCATGACCTCCTTGATATTCTGGTGTCTACACTAATTTCAAGGTCATGGTTAAAATAAAAATAAATTAAAAATATTTTTTTAGAAATAAACTATATCAAGACTGTTCATTAAAACGTTTTATTGCTGAATATGTCTAATGGTGTTGAACTGTTGTTGTATTAAGTTTGGGGATTATTATTTGTCTTGCGGTTCTCGGCCTGGTGCTCAATGACTCTAATTTTAGCTTTTCTTTATGAATTTGAGGTAATGAATTTTTTTGGTATATTATATTTAAATCTAAGTCTTTAAATTCGTTGAATAACTAACTCACGGGTCGAAAAATAAGATGGTTTTTTTATAATAATTTTAATCAGTCTTCTTTGGACTATTTCCAATGGGGCTAAGTTTGTTTTGTACGCTCCTCCCCAGCCTATCATTATTATTATTTTTCCGTGTCAAGTCTAAAATATAACTTGGTTTACTCACAATTTTACCAGTTGCTGGTGCTAATACTTCAACTCTTTTTAATAGGAACGGCTGCGCGGCCTGTTTCATACAAAACTTAATTTTGTATTCGAGGCTAAAATACACATCCAAACTCAATGATATTTGTTAAGTTAATATCTAGTACGGGTGAGAGGTATTTTATTTATTTTTGTTTTACGTTATGAAATATAGTAAAACTAATACTTTAATTTTTAAAATATATCATTCAGTTTGGATGTGTATTTTGGCCTCAAATCCTAAATTAAGTTATGTATGAAACAGGTAGCGCATCCGTTCCCCTTAAAGCAAAAAATATCGATATCTGAATTTGTAACTTTTTTTACACGTTAATTTATCATTCGAATATCGTTAATTACATTTTAATTCCAATCGATATCCGTTTTTAAATCAAACCTCCAACCACAAAACATAATTAGTTGTGAGTTTATAAAAATCAATCGGTGTCAGCAAGTAACTTTATACAGTTTTTGCATTCGTTACCGAGCATACACGTGCAATATATGTAATTTTTATTATTTTTCTTAGTGCTGATAAATTATGTTTATCACTTGATGTTTCAAGCAAGTTTCAAAAACAACAATCTGCAATAATACAAGGCTGATGTAAACGTAATGAGTAAGATTAAGAAAGGGAAGCTTAGACGGTTTGGGCATGTAGAGAAAGGAGTGCAAGGAGAATATATGACGCCAATGTGAATGGAAGAAGAAGCTGGGGACGTCCGACGAAGACATGGCACAATCGAGTGGATCAAATACTTGAGTGAATGAGAGAATGCACGAGTCGTTATTATTTTTTTTATTATTTTAGTACATGAAACAGGCAATATTCCCAAAACTTACATTCATGAATGTTAAAAAAAAAAAAGAACAAGTACAGTAAACAACAATCTGGCAAAAATGATACTAAAGCAAATGACAAACAAGTGAAATTTCGAAAACATATTACAAGTAGGTGTATAAATTAACTGTTTATTATGTCCTGTGCTGATGGTGCACTGTTTTGCTACTTAATAAAGGGCATCACATTATCAGTTTGATATTAAGGTAAAAAAAAAATTAAATTCTTTAATTGTGTCATTAAAAATGTCTGTTTCATTATTAGAGCAGTGTATAGTAATTTTTTTTATATCCGCGGTAAAGGAGAGAAATATCCCGTATTTGTATGATTGGTTTTAATACAAAAAATGTTTTTTATCCTCCTTGTTGATTTTCTTGTTGGTGCAGTAATGTTGATTTGTGATGAAATGTTTGGTGTATCAATTGATGCAAATATAATTTTGTACAAAAGGAATAATACATGTCGTAATTAGCAGACCATATAGTGGATGCGTATTCCAAAATACTTCGCACAATCGATTTATATTAATATTGTTGTTAATTCTGCACGTTGTATGAATGTGAATGATGCAAGAAGTGTATGCCAAGATCAAGGTTTTTTTTCGGTCTGTCTTCTCTGCCTACCCCTGTGGCGGAACGGCGGGATGGTTAGTTAGTTACATATTTATATTCCAGTCGCATTCACAAGATTTACTCGTATAATGTTTTTGTATAAATTCGGCCTTGTTCCGATTGGGAGTATAAATCCAGTCTGCAATCTTTTCCCACTGATATTAGATTATGAAATATAATTTTTGCTACATGAATTCTATTCGACGTCGATAAAAATGAGAACAAGCGTTCCGACAGAAAATTCCGAAATGTGTCATGTACTATTTGTTATCATCACGAATACTTAGATTCGTCGGTAATTTTTCGTTTTATATGATAATATTTATTTGAAACGCACATTATTTAACAACAAAATGTAAGAAAGCTTTGACTGTCCAACTAGGAACAAATCCCGTTTTAGGACAGTCAAATTGACAAGTTAAGTTCATATTAAGTGCCATTATATAAAAATAGAAGTGACAAAAACTAGTATTGACATAGTATGGTAATATAATATATCTATAAAAAAGTATAATAATTAAGTATAACAGAAAAAGTAAGAAAACAATTGTGTATACCAGATAATTTGAGTATAGTATAATAGTTATGTATATGTGTTTGATAGGTACTGGTTGGTGCTATGAGGAAAAAAATATATATGTCGCCACGATATTCCGCAATGGAAAATTTTTAGTACAACATTATTTGAATCGATGAAATTGTATCTACACATTTTCGAAGCTTTCTCTGTACTTATCTTTCCTAATGACGAAAATTACTTCGTACTTCTAAACGTCAAAGGAAAAAAACATTAAGTGACTTTATTAAAACGGTATTTTCGTGCTCCGATGATATCAATGTTAAAGCTCTTCTAATAGTGCTTATACTGGACAAAAGTTTATATCTGTGAGGAACTTTACCAAGTTTTTTCGTGGAAGCACTCAAGAGAAAACTAGGGGTAATCAATCGATTCCGCCCTTACTTGCTAGTTGCTAGCCTTGTAAAAACAACGTAAGTTAGGGCGACGCAGAGCTTTTCACAGCTCAAAGCTAAATAATTGCAAGCTTCAAAGCAATTTTCTTAGTATTACTTTCTCTCGAGCTTTGTAAGGTTTTAGGTTGTATTTTTTAGAATTATTTAAAAAAAGAATTACCCTTCTACAGTTTGAATCCAACGACCCCCTGTAATTGCTTGAAAGTTCAATGAGCGAATATTGTATTACAAACATTACTTAGTCTTAGTTAATTACAAAATAATATCATGATTATACTAATTATACATTTCTTGTCGAGAGTTTTGAAGGGAAAAACTTCATAATTATCTCAATCTGATTTATTTTGTTATGCAGTAGTACCACGCGAGAGTCGCACTAACCGCAACCCTCAATAGTAGGTAGGAAGTACCGGGCTATTCCGATTTGTTAATTTGTCGATTCACCCTATTCGAGCATCGTCAGACTTGCACAATTAGGACTAAATCTGTGATATAGCATCGATGTCTTTCTAATATTGTTTTTTATTTATGATTTCAGAGGAGAGTCAGCCTTTTTTCTCTAATCTAAAATATCTATTATAGTGTAACCTTACTTGTATGCATCAATAGTATCTAACATATGAATGTAAATAGGAAACACATAATAAAATACCAGGCTAAAATGTAACTGGGAATTTTGTCGCAGACATCCAAGGTGAACTCTAGATGTGTACCTATTATAACATAATAAAATATTTTAAAGACCCATTAAAATGTACCTGGTTACCCGTAGTTCATGTAACTATAGGGCAAAACTCCTATAAAATTCATTTTAGTAAACAAGACAGAAATCACTGGGAAAAAACAAAACCAGAAATAACCATCTGTTCAAATAAAATCCGTAGATTCAATAAACAAACACAATATAATCCGTCTTCCAGAGGGTAATAAACCAACCCGAAAGTGGTTTTTAAAAACGTAATAGTAAACAGTTCCGTTAGCAATAAAACAAATTTCAAGTCATAAATAAAAACAATATTAGAAAGCAGGAGGACTCACTCCTGACATCGATGCCCGTGATAGGGTGAAACCGGTCCGGTCGAAAATAAATAAGTGGATACAAAGGTTTTTTTAAATCAATAAAAAAATCATTTTATAATGGAATTTCACCATGAATAGTTTAAAAATTAGAAATAATCACCCAATACCCTTTTATAGCGTAAAAAATATCTTCTTTCCTTCATGTTTCATAAATTTTCCAACTTTAAGGAAAACCCTTTTATAGCGTGAGCAAAAAAAATCTCTTACACGGTGCCTTCATAATTCAAACATTTTCCAGTTGGTCGGCTCCGTCCCGTCCCCAGGTTGATCGTCCTCGGAGTAGGTACCGCTTTAAGGTGTGTCCGCATTAAATCGCGCCCGAGTGCAACGCGCCGGGGTGACTGACCGCCCGACAAAAAGAAAGAAGACGACGGGATGCTACGATCAAGAACTCAGTACGCTGGATGGGGTGTGCGTTTTTTTATTCTTCTATTTTGATATAACGTGACATTTCATCGTGCTAATGGAAGTATTAAGTTTCTAGTTTTTGTGAAAACGCCAATCTTCACGCTGTTTTTATTTTAATCCAATGTTTAACAAGGTAAACTTAGTGAAAGTGTGCAAATTTTTATTAATGTTATTCTGTGTTCTTTGGATGAATTCCAATTGTGTGATTCGTAATGCAATGTAAAAAAAAGATAGTATTTAATTAAAAATTAATATTGACAGTTTTATATAAATATGAACATGTTGATTCTTATATATTAAATAGTGGTTTATACAAAACGTTTCGTATTTCGTTTATTGAACATGACGCCACAAAGTGATTTTAGATTTATTGGAGAAATATTTAGATTGATTATATGTATGTAATTTTTGAAACGTTTCACTTTTTCACCTTGATCAGAATTTAGATTTGTAGCAAATGGTCTTACACCCAATTGATTAATTTTAAATACGGCTAAAGCCGCGTAATTGTATCCCGGATGTCTTGCTCGCAGGTTCTCGAACTTAACTCTCCAATGCCTATGGGGATTTCCAAGGAGTTAGATTATGCCAAGTCATGAACTTAACTCTCCATTGCCAATGAGAATTTCCAAGGAGTTAGTTTATGTCAAGTGATGAACATAACTCTCCATTTCCGATGAGGATTTCCAAGGAGTTAGTTTATGTCAAGTCATGAACTTAACTCTCCATTTCCGATGAGGATTTCCAATGAGTTAGTTTATGTCAAGTCATGAACATAACTCTCCATTTCCGATGAGGATTTCCAAGGAGTTAGTTTATGTCAAGTCATGAACTTAACTCTCCATTGCCTATGGGGATTTCCAAGGAGTTAGTTTATGTCTAGTCAGGAAAATTGCTGTTTGTCCAGTCTTGCAATATGATTTAAATCTATAAATCTGTATCAGGGATGGCCAGTGCGTCAATATTTTATTATTTCTTGTTCAAATGAGTCAAAACTACTCGACGTTCCATCTCTTAAAATCCGTTAGTTCCCTTCTCTTCTCGTTTTTACATAAATATATTATGGTAATGATTTTTTTGCATCGTACGTGTTCAAATTGTATTAGAGTTTTTTTATTTTTATCTCGTGATATAAAATTACCAGCGAGATCAGTCGATCGCCACAATTTTATTTATCAAGTAGTCGTTCCTACAAAAATTTTTTATTTTTATCTCGTGATATAAAATTACCAGCGAGATCAGTCGATCGCCACAATTTTATTTATCAACTAGTCGTTCCTAAAAAAAATTGTGGCCATCCCTGAAAAAGAGTGTCTCTTTTTTGTTTTTTATACAAATCTAGGGTTTTATTCCGAGCGTGATGAAATTTTGCACACATTACCTTCATAACAAGAGGAAGGTCTCTGTCTGCACGATATTTCTAAAAACCACCCCATCCTCCTTTCCCACCCCTTAAGCAGAATTTTGGTACTTTTTGATGAAATTTTGCACACTGGACGTTCAAAATAAGATAAAAATAGGTTTAGGGATAGGGCTAGGGATAGGCAGTGTGCGTGCATTGCTCTATGAGCAAAGATATACTTTGTATGATTTTAAAGTACGAATGTGAATTGTGCATAACTGTCATCTTCCACTGCCTGGTGTGGCCAATTTAATAAAATTACAGAATTAAAATACGGGTTCCTTACCAAAATCATCGAAACAATACGCGTTGATCAGAAATTCGTCTTATTTTTTACTACATTTTAATTTATTTTAATGGTTCGTTTCTCATAAAGTAAGCATAGCTTTTCAGCCTTTATGGACTGCACGCCACTGGGGTAAGAGTTAAAGTTAAGGTTAGGGGTAGAGGTAGGGAAAAGGATAACACTTCACAATCACAGAAATTCACTTTAAACCATTCATAACCCCGGGCAACGCTGGATAAATCAGCTAGTTATATATAAAATTATATTAAATTCAATATTTTTTAATAAAATATTTTCTTATCGTTTTTTTGTTCAAATAATCCCCTCCATCGGTAATTCTATAGATCAAACATTGTAAATTGTGTTTTTCCTTGTGGCCTCTTTATAAATCTTGCATAAATGAGACATTTCTAATCCCTGGCTTGTAAAAATCTCTTTGGTAGGATTCTTTAATCCAGAGTACAATCTTTGCACTACCGACGTATGGCAATAAGAAGAATAACGACGCATAAAGATGCAAACAACTGCACATAAAATAAAGCTGGGGACTTGGTATTGCACACAACACACAAGTGCACCGGGAACGCTCGACTATTCTGTCTGTATGAGAGATTTGCAAGAGTTGAATGCAATAAAACAGAAATATTTACTTACTCGACACTGGATCGTGGTTATAATAAGAGTAAATTTCTATAGCGCAGTTTTGTGAAGGTTCAGGTCAAGTGCGCTTTACACTAACTAACATAATATAATTGTAAAATAACAGATATACTGCATAGTATATCTGTTATTATAGTATCCGAGTATATAACATATATGCAAATTAAGACTATGACATAAAATGCACAGTTTAGAAGGGGTATAAATAATCAAATGTAAAATACACATTTCAAAAAAGCAAGAAAATCTACGACTAGAGTTATCATAACAGTGGCGTAGCGTGAAACTGTCTCTCCGGGCAACGCTGTTATTCGACCCCAATACAAATGTGAAAAAGACGTAGAAAAAGTGTCTTCTCAGGGGTAAGCAGAGATGGTGGAACGCCCCAGTCCTATTCGTTTTATCATTGTCATGCATCGATTAACTTAAATTTCATTTCCGGCAACCCAATTAACTATTTTTACATAACATAATTATTTAATATCTGTTCTGTTAGTCATCCTAATGTCAATGTAGTTTTGTTTTGGCCGAAAGAGTTTTTCATTGCGCCGCAGGCGAAATAATAGCGATACTTATAGTGGGCTCATGCTTTATTGCTGTGCCCATGCTATTTGCCAACAGTCGAAAAAAAAACAAATTTACCTCATTTTTATGTTATACACCCAGAATTGGCAAAAAACTGGGTTTTTTGAAAAAGGATTTTCCAGTCAGTTTTTGGGTTTTTTTTTCGGGCTTAATGTTCTATATTATATAAACATTGAGTTATTTTGAAGATAAATTATGATATTTATAAATTGCTGATATGTACATACTTTATTAGTAGGTGAACATGTATTAAGTACTATTTGAAATTATACTAATGTTTATTGATTAAATTTCAAAAAGTGTTTAGAATATTGCTTATATTGAAGTTTTAATGAAAAGGATAGTTAATTTAATATGAACAACAATATATTATTATTGTCTAGATTTAGCTTCCTGTGATCCAGATTTTTTTCTTACATTTTCACCGTTGCTTTACACTCTCATCTCACGAATATTTCCTACTTACTGTTCTTATATGTATATATTTATTCTATTTCTATTATGCTATAGGAATATATTTTTCATTTTATTACCTAAAATCACCCATAATTACTACTACATTACTACAGTACTTGCACGAATATAAAAATAAAATAAAATATAGTTTTATAACTCCTATTGTTATAATATGTATTTCAGCGTCCTTGAGGTGATTTTTCACAGAAACGGCGCTATACAAATCATCCAATTATTATTATTATTATTATTGCTTGAAAATTTGAATTTTACCCGGGAAAATCATGCGAACTTTGTAAACTTTGTAAACATTCTAAACATTGTAATCTTTGTAAACTTTGTAAATTTTGCAAACTTTGTAAACTGTAAATTGTAAACTGTGCCTGCTCCCAACACAGGTTATCCTAGTGAGACAGGCACAGTACCATAACCCTTTGATTACATTAATATCGTATAGATGAAAAAAAAATGCACCCCGCCGTATAAGCGCCCATCTTTCACATGAAACAATGTTTTCTTGGGTAGTTCGGTCCAGTCCCGATCGACCGCCACTGAGTAATACCACAGAGGACACTAGTTTTGAAAGCTTGCAATATTAATCGCGTGCCAAAAGGGCATTGTGCTAGCTAAGCGCTGGGTTTCCCCGAGGATTGAATTCCCACCCTCTTTTCCTCTTTTTCCTCTCGTTTCCATTCATTCCGTCAGACGTTCCATAACCTCCCTTACCAGGAGTATCTGCATAGTTGAAAAAAGTATTATATAAATAATATTAATAAGATGTCGTTTTTAATTGTTCTACTTATCGGCCGAGCGTTTCGGACCTCTGGTCGTCTGCTACTGCGTGCGGTGAATTCCCATCTAACTCCATCGTACAGCTTCACCTGGGTGAAAGCAGGATAGACTAGCAGTTCTTCTGTTGATTTCCGCTCCTATCGGACGTTGACTATCTTCACCCAGCAGACTGCAGCCCGGAACTCTCTTGTGCCATATAGGTTTTTTTTCAATTTAAAGAATTTTACGATATTTGGCCAGTCGTTAAAGATCTTCTAAATTGGTTATCCTATCTCTCCAGGTAGTTTTAGTATAGTTTGTTCAATTATAGCCTGCCATAAACTACGAACATGTTACAGCTATAACTCTATAACCCATCGAATTTGTTCCAAACTTGAGAAGGTGTCTTGTGTCCTAATGCCTTGTTGTGAATAAGGAACTCTAGTCAATTTAAAAATAATAATAATCAATAATATCGTACAAACTTAATTACCAGTATATTTTATTTTCATGGTTAAAATAATTTTTAATTTTTCAAAGCCCGCCAAAATGCTCCAAATCTATGGCCGGTCGGTTATGATCAGTTTTAAGATTAGAATGTCAAAACAAGGGTGAGCTTTACCGTACATAATTTTATATTCTATTCGTGGTAAACCATAACTAAACACAAGTAATAAAATTATGTACCTTTTTAGAAACTAACTCGAAGAATAATAATAGTTTTGAGCATTAACATTATCATAATATCCGTATTGATAATTGGTTTGCTCGTGAATACTCCGATTTATTTAATTATAATAGCTTTTATATTAAACAACAATATTAGAGCTAAAAGTCAACCAAATTAAGTATAAATTTCGCCAAAACTAAAAAAATACATATTTAAAAACAAAACAAAAGTGAAAAATAAAAATGTTCATACTAAACCAAAAACAGAATGCGCACGTGACGTCAGATGTTCCAAATGCATTGGTACCAACATATCAAGGTGTTTTGATGAGATGATTATTTATTCACTTTTAATAACGATTTATAAATTCTACCTATATATAATAAAAGTTGTTTATTCAGATTTGGCGTTTGTTGATCTGTATGAATATATATTTTTAAAGCCATTATATTTTTTACTGGAGTTCCTTATTGCATCGTATTGTTTTGTCGACTAGGACAAAAGTGGCTCCTGTACGGGTCCACACATAAAGAACGAGGTCATGGAACTATATGCTGGTGATGACCCTTCGAGATAACCCAATCTTAAAATCGTTTCGTTGAATTTTATCATCGACCACAACCCGTCTATACGAGAAGGGTACATAAAATTTTCATCTCCATAGAATTCTTTTACGAGGAACTAACATGAACACACCTCAAATAAAATTTTTGCAACTGTGCAAAATGAATAATACTGCCATAATGACGCGTTAATAACAGCTTTATTGCTTACTGGGCAGCATTTCGTGCAGACAATTTATGCTCCCGGCTGTTACGAAGTTTAATATTTTTGAGAATTTGCTACCTTTACGGTGGAACTTATTATTATAAATTCAAATTCCCGATTCAATATACCGATATTATGATGAAGAACATAATAGTATTTCGAAAAATAATCGCTTTGTATTAGAAGATTTAAAAATATATTTATAATGTCTTTGCAGGTATATACCACTTTCTTTGAGAATAAGGTAGAACGCCCCCGATAGAGGTTAGTTCACAACAGAGGTATTAAAAAATAAGCTAAGTATTATTAAGGGTATACGAAAGGTGATACGCTCTCACAGATGGTGGTAATTTAAATATTGTAGAAGAAAAAAAAACACATTTAGCCCGTAATGCTTATTGAGATGGCGTGTTTGTTGGCGGGTGTACATAAGGAATATGAAATGGAATAAATTTGTTATTATAAGTTTAACGCACAAAAGAAACGTATAAAAATACTGTATATGTTAATGTTACAATAATATATTGTTTCTTTTTAGTTTCTTAAGCTTTAAACTTACAGTAAAAAATATTCCTTTTCATATTCCGTGTTTACAAACGCCAACAAACAATTCATTTCAATATTTTAAGGCGTTATGTGGTGAAAGTTTTTTCTTCAAAAACATTTAAATTATCGCCATCTGTGAGTGCGTATCACCTTTCGTATACCCTTAACTAGTTTCGGACACAATCGTGCTTACATATCAGTTGGTTCATAACTCAAATTAATGAGTTTGTAATATAAATACTATTTATGACATTGTGGGAGTTGTGTGTTCTGAAATTATCGTAAAGTTTGCTCTCGATGAAGGTGCAATTTTACTTTTGCGCCAAAATGGTTAGGTTTGACGTAATTTTATTGATTCAGTCAATAATTAAAATTCCTAATATTGAACACTTTGAAATGAAGATCATTTTGAATACTTTTACATGAATTATATTAAAAAGTGAACATTGCTTTCTTAGTGCATCGAATTGGTGAATTTGGAAACACGGCGTGGTATACCAGACTTGTAGTGCGGCTAGCAGCTTGGCCTTTGGTTCTTAGTAAATGCTATAAATATTTAAGTTAGCATGTCCCTTTGTAGTATGCCATATCATATAGATTTTGTTTTAAAAGTTTCAGCAGTGATTTCTTAGTGTCTCAATTGCTTTAAAGATGTTCCACCGATACCCTATCTTTAGCACTAAGTTTTCCACTTCTATACAAGAAACTATAAAAATTATTAACGTTTCCAGACAGTGGGAAACTCTTCTACTCAATTTAGCTGTGGAATTTACATCGGTACTAATAATTTTCCTCCACTTTGGTTAATGAAATATTCTGCTAGAGTCTTGTGATTTGTTCGGCTTCAATGTATGCGTAATAACAGAACACCTCACGGCCGTAAGTGAAATATTGAGAACAAATCCGGGTTGTCGATATTTCACAATGGATCAATATTTTTGTTGCCGAGGGATCCGTTGCTTGTGAATTTTTTTTTTCGATTTAGTATGTTTAATTATCGTATTCGTGAAGAACATATTTGTACCATATGAGAAAAATATGTCTTGTATATAATTTTGCAAACTTTTCACTATTTTTTTTATATGAATACCGCACAAGGGTCTCAACTGCACCCAACCGTCTGAAGCCAGTGATACTATGGCATTCCCAATTGGGGAATGTTGTGAGGTTGAAGGTATTGGGGATGGGAAGGAGAAGGGAAGAGGAAGAGGAAGGTGGGGAAATACCTTGTTATTCAGATCTGGTCACCAAAGACAGCTAAAAGCCATTTCAACCAACGTTTCAATTCTGAATGGTGGTCTTTCACCAGGGCGATACTGAGATATCTTCCACTCTGGAACGTGCGCAAATATACTATGTATTATTTTAAAATGAATTAATTGTGAAACAGCACAAATTAATTAAATAAAATTTACTTGCGCACGCCGGGATTTGAACCCGAGACCTTAGACCGAGACGATAGCCTTACCCCTCCACCATGAAGGCCGTCAATATTTAAATGTTTCTCTTAGAAAATAATATTTTTTAGCGATTGTGCTTTTTTTAGTTATAACACTGATTTTGACGGGTTATATTTCTTTATTCATTATAAAATATAATGTTTAGAAATAAATTGTATCCTATGATTCGATAAAGATTGTATTATTTCCACTTGGTAGGTACTTTAAAAACGACATTCTTTCTAAATTCTGATAAGTATTATATATGTGTTATTTTTTTTACATTTGACTCTTTTCCAGCAGTATTGCTTTCCTGTGCCAGTACATAAGTATCAAAATTTAAAAGAGACTGTAAAAATTCACATTTTTGGCATTTGTTATTTTCTCGACTTTCTTAAATTAGTCGGAAAACGCGAGCTTTGAATTAAGATTTCACTCATTTTCCAAGGCTCTGCTGATTTCGATCAGCCGTTCTACTACACACTATGAATGTAAATTATAATACTCATTCCTGTTTTGCGTGTTTTCATTTTTCACGCAACCACACGTCCTTGCTAAGTCACTGAAAATTATTATTTATTATGGCTGCAAAAAATAAATTGCTAGATAAAAATCACTCGAAAATTTTGCAGGAATTTTATTACCTACGTCTAAGGTTAATGACATTACAGCGTATATCCTTAAAGTTTCGAATTTCCCTTCCGCTTAGATGTCTAGACGGTTGTAAGGAAAATAGGAAAGTTTTATTTTCCTTTCCGTCTGTGGAAACGCTTCCTGGTAATACGTGGTATCGTATTACTATCATAAAATGCTCTTTAACTTTTAATGTTCTTCTGTACATGACATTTTAAAAGTTTGTTTACAAGTAATATATTTTCACCATGACCATGTTTCCCATTTCGCCAACTTCGTAAGGACTAACATATGTATTTTCTTTGGTGTATTTTTTCGTCTAAGATTATTTACTTTTCTTTCTTAGATTTATATTTCGTAGCAGCGTGAAACACGATCAAACCAACTCAATGCACATGTCATCAGAAATGATAGACATTTCACTTTAGATTTTTTGTTTTGAGGGTTTTATCTACTATGTACATTTGTTACTTTATTTTATTAGTTTGCTACCGGTATCGACACATCCGTGTCATTCACTAGCGTTCTTAAAACTAACTTATATTAAACAAGTACCGAAAAAATCTAATCATTAAATAGCTAATCATTTATTATAGCTTCAATAAAGAAAAAAAAACTTAGTTTAAACATTCTAATATTAATACATATTTTAAATTGTGCGCTTTTGAAATTTTAGAAATAACAAATAAATTAAAATGGAAATTAATTTAGTAAACAAAATAATAACATCCTGTAAATCACCTTTGTTACCCTCATCCTCACCTAATAATGTCTAAATATTTCAGTACTTGTTTAATTTAAGATAGTTTTAAGAACGCCAGTGAATGACGCGGATGTGTCGAAACCGGTAGCAAAGTAATAAAATTAAGTAACAAATGTACATAGTAGATAAAAATCTCAAAACAAAATATCTATAAATAGTTACATAGTGTAATGAACCAATAAACACTTGTATGAGGAAACTTTAAATGGTAGTCAGTAGTAGTATCATTCAAAATAATTGTATTTCTTCCGTAAAATATCACTGTAGGTTTTTTGAAAAGAAAACAAGTTTTATTTCTTTTGTATGTACCTGTTTTTTTTTCGTTGTTTGTTTATTTATTTAATTTTTTTTTTATTATTATTATTTTTTAATTATTGTCATTTAATTAATCTATAAAATCCCATTATATTGTAAGGGTGATGGCAGTTGAGTGCATTGCTCTATGACCAAATGTAGGCTGTCTGAAGTTTGGGTATAAACTTGCGCTGAATATTTGAAAATGACCGTTTTATTATTTTATTCCGCTGATTGTTGTGGCCAACTGAATAAATGAACATAAAAGTTCCCTACCAAATTACATGGATAAATTAAGTTTTGGTTAGAAATTAATTGCTTTTTTTATTTTAATAATAATAATAATAATAATGTTTTAATCTTATTTTTTATAACAAAATAACAAATAATGATATCCTCACTGGGATTTCCCGCGCTGAGGATTTCATTTACAAAATATGAAATTACATTATATTAAATTGATGTGCTTGATGAAAAAAATTATAATTGTAAGGGGAGGTGTTTTAAGTGCAGTTGAGTGGTTTCGGTGTTAGTCTGTATTCGGTGTTCTATTTCAGATTTCTATTTCAGATATCCCTATGTAACGTATCCAGTGTTTTATTTGATTTTTTAATTATTGTGGTTGTTGTGATTTTTAAAGGATTGTGTGATTTTGTTTTACAATTTAGTACCATAGTATAAAAAGTTTTTTTGTCCAAATGTTGTGTTTATGGTTCCTTGTTGTATGTGTTTTTGACTCTGAGATCTAGTGTTTGTAATATGTGTGATTGTTGTTATTTCTTGTTTTTTATATTCATTAATGTAAAGTAGTATTATTTCCATGGCTCGTTTTTCATAAGGTTGGCACAGCTTTTCAGCCTTTATGAACTGCACGCCGCTGGAATGAGAGCAGGCACTCAATGGCTTTACAACACCTTGAAAATGTATTCGTAAGGCGGGACAGCTGTCCAGTCATACAAATACACAAAGAACTACAAAAATTGTGTTGGTTTTTTTTTTTTAAGTTTTGTAAGTTAGTTCCCTTACCTACCATTCATTACTTGTTTTTTATTCATAATAATGTTATATGCAGAAGATTTTTTTAAGTGAAGAAATGTTTTAGAAGAATTTTTCAGAGCATCCGCTTGACATGAATCAACCAGTCAAAGAGATTGAAATGACGACACTTAGACAGGAATAATACGAATTGTATACTATGACCCCGTTCGCTGGAGTTCGAGTTATAATATTCGACACCGTTGTGCAATCGTACCCAAGAATAGTCGCTAGAATTGTCTCCAAAACGGCCAGCCGCAAATTGAATCATCACATGAGAGATAAAAGAGAGATGCTCTCTCTGAATGTGGGAATTCAAAAGTTTTGTGTTGTATTTAAAACATTTCTTTGTTATGTTAAAGATCGGACTCCCGGACTGGAACAATTGTAATCCTCGCCTACGTAGATTTCCAGACATCAGACCTAAATTTACATATTGTGCGTAGGCTAAACCTACGCAGCACTGATCGACACCAAAACATATTATATTGTTCATCTATACCAAAAATGGGTTTGACATATACCACAAAAATTCTCCAGCATT
The DNA here is from genome assembly GCA_022606495.2 of Halesus radiatus. NCBI lineage: Eukaryota > Metazoa > Arthropoda > Insecta > Trichoptera > Limnephilidae > Halesus > Halesus radiatus. The sequence goes on from JAHDVE020005519.1 coordinate 60,094, forward strand.
TCAACATAATGTATTATTGTTCAGTGTACTTGAAATTTTGTAGTCCTATTATCATATTTACGATATGTTTTTTTACGCGATATTTAGTTTTTCGTAGAGAGCAATTAATTTATGGTTTGACATATTTATTAAATAAAACAAACACCAACAGGTTTCTCCTATCTCAAGCTTCATCCGGGTTAAATTTGAAACTAAACAAAAATACATATAATATATATATTTTTTAAATATTTTTTAATTGTTAGATTATTTAATTTGGTCAGTTTTATCCCATTCTGTTACCTATATTTAGTTCAATATTATTGTGTTATTAGGAGTGTCCTTTGTTCGTATACGGAATATTCTCTGGTATATTTTATTCAAATATCCAACAGGAGCCAATAAGAAGCAAGAAGAGCAGAAAACAGGAAATAAAAGGAAAGAATAGACTAGATCCAGGTAAGGAGAGTCAATAAGAAGGGAATAGAAAATACTTCAAGAGCCAAGAAGGCCGCGACGAAGCAAGACAAGGCGAGATGAAACAAGCAGATGCAAGAAGAGACCATGAAACCAAGAAGGGCCAAGAAAAGGCCAGAAGAAGCAAGGAGATGCAAGAAGAGACTAAAATAGTCAAGAAAGATAGGAGTGACGAAGTAAAAATAGGCAAAAGGGTAAGAAGGGGGAGTACAATGGCAAGAAAATGACAGAAGCAAGAAGTAGTGGAAAGCAAAAGGAAGCGGAAAGCGTGAAATGAAAACCAACCGCCAATCAATTCCTTTATTCCTACCCTTTCTAAATTCCAATATTGGCTTATTAGGTTGCCATGTATACCTTCCGGTCGATTAAACTCCAACCTCCTTCCCATCTACAGAGAACGTGCTCCAAGTCCCAACAAATCAGTGCCCCCTGGTTTACCGGTCGCACCGGGACAGGAGTGCTCCTGGCTGAGATGGTACATTCGTGTCTCCTCTGATACGTCCGGGGCTTTTTCCATTACAGAGAGTTTGCCCAAATTGGTGAAACTAACGAAAAATGATCTTTCTGTTCAAGGTTCAATCTTAAAATGGAGACGAAAGGTGCGCTGCACTACAGTTTCCGACTCAGTTTTACAGAACTTACGAACACAGAAAACCTTGTTCTGCATAGTAGCCATTTTACTCACAACTGACGCAAAATGGCTGCTTGGCGGCGCGAGCACTCTAGCGGTTGTTGTTGCAACTATGAGCGACTTAGTGGTGGGATTAGAAACTTTCGGATATCCTCTTTCAATTGCTATGTAGATCATTAATATATAACTTATACTTTAGGAAATATAGCGGTACGAAATTGAGTCCATCATTTTGAATAATCCTGTGTGTTAATTACTCAAGTGTAAATTAATTTAGTATGTATAGTGGAAGACTTTAAAATGGTTCGGAACGAAATGTGAGAAAGAGAAATTCACGCACAATAGTATAAAAAGTGCCTACATCTTGTGTACTGTGTGACTTCGTTATGTAGAGTAAACACTTTTATACATCTAACATCACGTGCGCATTCTGTTTTTGTATTAGTATGGACGTTGTTATTTTTCACTTTTGTTTTGTATTTTAAATATGGATTATTTTAGTATTGGCGAAATCGAATCATAATTTGGGTGACTTTAAGCTCTATAATTGTTGTTCAATATAAAAAAACTATTATTAGTGAAATAAATTAAAGTATTCATGTGCAAACTAATTATCAATACGAATTTTATGATAATATAAATGCTCAATACTATTATTATTCTTTGAGTTAAAGTTTCTAGGAAGGTACATAATGTTATTGCTTATGTTTAGTTATGGTTTACTAATAACACAATATAAAATTATGTACGGTAAAGCTCATCCTTGTTTTGACATTTGACATTCTAACCTCAAAACCGACCGGCCATAAATTTGGAGCGTTTTGGCGAACTTTGACTTTGAAAAGTATTTTAACTATGAAAACTAACTTTAGAAAAAAAAACTAAATATACTGGTATTTAAGTTTGAACGTAATTATTGATAAAAGAAATTGTACTGGAGTTCCTTGCGTGTTGCGTGTTTCGACCAACAATAGCCTGGGGTCACACCCCGCACCCCTCTAATATTATCCCATTCCCCTCCCAATATTTCGCACTTATTAACAACTTTGGAGAAAGTAGTCTAGTCTAGCCAGTAGACGAATAAACAGTTTACGCATGAGTCTAACTTTACTGATCAATTTTACTCATAATGGCCTCACTGGACAATGGTCGAAGGCAGATTGCGTAGTTGCGGATCCAGTTTCACGCTATGTCGGTCGGCGGTTTGCACTGTAATCAGTGGTGGTTTTTGTATAAAGACCGTTTGTGCAGTGAACTCTCACAAAAAAAGAATATAAAAAAAACTTGTATTTTAACTTTAAGACACTTTTAACAGCGCATTAAAATTCTCTGCTAAAAATCCGCCCGTACGCCAATGCCCACGACCGAAACTGAAAGGAATCCCATACACGTGATTTTCACATTATTTATTAACATTTTAACATTGTATTTAACCATAGAGGTTTTAATGGATCGCCGAATTTTATCTCGTTGCTAGTTTGTGATAAACTTTAATCGCTCTTCTGATATAATTCCTTTAGACCTAGGAAAATATATAAGAAAAAACAAAAACAAAAAATGGGCTAGAAAAGCGTACATTATAATCATTAGATGCAATTTTTTCTGGTTTCAGTGACATTCTGGGGAAATTCAAAAAAAAATTATCCAACCGAGGTGAAATTTTTCCACTTTATATATTCGATTGAACTCTCACTGAGATAGGCCATGAACCGCCACTGGCTGTAATTGCGTTTTTGAATAGGCAATTGAATAATAGCCGCAGTTACAAGCGTGAAAACATAATTCAAATGATATTATTTAATTTGATAACCTATTTCCCAAGTTGATGAATAATTTTGATCATAAAATTACTAGCGCGCTTCAAACGTATAATTTTTTACAGGGTTGGGAAAATTATTGATTTTTTGTGAAAATTCCTTCATTTTGGTTGAATTTTACTAGATTTTGACCTGCTCGGTTCTAATATGATTTTTTTTATTAAAAAACCTTTGTAACATTCTTCCACTTGTTTATTTTCGAACAGACCGGTTTCACCCTATTACGTTCATCTTCGGATTGTTAGCGTCCCTTTCTTAATCTTGCTCACTACGCTTACATCACCTTGCATTCTTTACGAATCTCAACATTTTTCACTCGATCATACATGGTTTTACCACACATTCGTCTCAGAGATTTCATTTCTACAGCATTCAGTCTACTTTCATCCTTCCTCTGCCAGTTCCATGCCTCACTGCCATACATCAAGGTTGGTATCAGCACTCCATTAGATATTTTAATTAGCTATGAAAACAGAATATACTGTTAAAAAACATATCGGAAGGTACAATATCTTTTTTATAAACAAACATTTTTCTTGTGGCAAGCACAGCTTTTCGGCCAATGAACTGTACTTCTCATATTTACAAACGTATAGTTTATTAACTAGGCAGTGTGGCAGAAAATGTACCTGGTTACCCGTAGTTCATTTTAGCTAACAAAACGGAAATCACGGGGAAAAAACAAAACCAGAAATAACCATCTGTTTAAATAAAAGGTGACACGAATGACATTATATACAAATAATTTATTTTTTAAACCCACAGATTCAGTAAACAAACACAATGTAATCCGTCTTCCAGAAGGAAATAAACCAACCGAAAGTAGTTTTAAATATAATTGCAAACCCGTACGGTCAGGAATAAAACAAATTTCAAGTCATAAATGAACAAAATTAGAAAGCAATGGGACATACGAGGTGTGTTCAAAAGAAAAGGTGAATTTTGAATTTTCGCAGGCTGTTCGATTACATTCGATTATCGATTTTTTTTGTTATGTTGGTACACATATGTTTATCATATGTTAGCATTATCAGCCATTTTAGATCAGGGGTTTGTTTTTGACAACTGGAAAGGTTAGTCGCGTTTTGTGTGTTCTTCGATTTTTTACTTTTCATTATTTTAGTAAAAAATCGAAAAACATCGATTTTTTGGATTTTTTGAAGAAAAAATGGCGAAATTCACTTGAAATTCGCATTCTTTTTGAAGAATTTCCCGCTATTTTTGGGAAAATGGGGTTATTTTTAAGCAAAAGCAGTGGTAATTTGCAACAGAAGTGGTGTTATGTTACCCTGCGGTATTTTGCAACAAAAGTGGTGCGTTTTTTTGTTTGTTTTGTTTCTTAATTTTTTTTTATGAAAATCAAAAAGAATACGCGGTGTATTTGACATAAAATTAGGTGCATTCCATTTTGTGGCTATATAAGCTTGTCAAAACCATAAATAAATAAATATTTCGAACGCACTATTTTAAAATACCAGAATATTTCGTTAAAAAAAATTAAAGTTCGTGCTTATTTACTCGAAAATTGCGAATTTCGCGTAAAAATTAGCGTAATCGCAAATGCGAAAATTTCAGGCCTCTTCCGACGACCGAGAAACACCTTGCATTTGAATGGTCATAATAATATGAGAACAATTGTTTTGCCTGGGAATTATTAAACAGGTGTTTCTTATCATCGTGACTATCATCTAATCCATATTTGAATACGTTACTTCCTGTCGGACGATGGTTTCCTGGAAAATGCAACAAGTTAGATAACTACTTAATGTCACCTACTGGCCCACTTTAATGCTTCATATGATATTATGAGCGTGGATACTTATGTGTCGATTCTTGACGATAACGAATGTTCTTCCTATTCTTCCTTTTCACCTCTCCCCCTTCCATTCTCACAACATTCCCCAAACTATTGTGGGTGCCATTGTTCCACATTTCCGGACACAAAACATTAACTTCCTTTAATATTATCTCTTTATACATCACCTGTGCACCATTTGTGCAACTTTCAAACAAACATTTCCACACAAACTATCGATAAAAGTAGATTCGATACAAGAGATCGCGTCGCCCATTGGCCCGGCCTAACCCGAGATAAACTACTGACCCCCGCTGCTTTGCAACTTCTACGCTTGCATAATACTGTAGTTGTTGTTGTGATGAAACCAGATCTTTATAACGTTGTTACTCCCTGACAATATTTCCTAGTGACATCATTTTATTGAACTGGAATAGTGTTGCAATATTATTGACATATTGAAGCTATGGTGGAAAAACGATAAATTGACACAAAATAACAAAAATTCAGATTTTTTGAATAGTCTTATAATCATTATTGTCAGGGAGTTCGGTCGGTACTTTTCTAATATCGATGAATTCAATTGATTATATTTCAAAATTGGTATGATCACAGTTTACTCATATCCATCGGCATAATATATGTGTACTTGGGAGGCTGGAGTATAGTCGTTTCGTGCCAAGGAGTCTTATTTAGGATGGTTTGCTTAATCGCGCCTACAACCATTTCTGGAATTTATTCATTATCAGATCATCATTGATCGCAGATGGACATGTCATTTTATTCTCATCACTATCACAAAATAAAATACCACAAATATTTGTTTTCGTTTTCGATTCGTACAATTCACAATTTTAAATTTCGGTTAGTTCCTACACTTTAAAACAATGCAATGGCATGAAAACTTGCTTAAAATTGCGGTAGCTATGTTAAGTGCCCATATTTGAACTGTCAGGTAGGTACTTTCCAACATTCAATACCCATTTTATTCAGCCCCAAATTGAAATACCACAGTTGAGACACCGATTCATATAAAAAAATGTTTGGAAATAAATATAAATCAAAATGAAAGATACATAGGTATTAGTTTGCATTGATTTCACTTCCGCAGCGCTACTAAGTAAACACTAAGATGCACGAAAAGGCTTTTACCTCGAGATATTTCCGAATTTAGGCAATTTATAAATGCAGTCGATGGCTGAAGCTTTAAGTATAATGCATTCCGCCTTTCACAATCTACCCAGAAAAGACACCTACGCAATCAATACTTAGGTGTAACATTCTAGCTGTGGATGTGTCCGCCCACATAATTGCGAGTACCTACCTATTCCGTATATCGAATAGCAAATACCTTATTACACGCTTCCCACTAGTGATGGGTCATGACTCATTTTGTTACCATCAGAGCGGGAGTCACGGTACCAGCTCAATGTTTTCGTACGACTCAATTGAGCAGACTCAAATAATTCCCGATTCATGAGCTCATATCCCAGTTCATACGACTCCCAGCTTCTACGACTCCTAGGCGCAGGTACAAAACTTCCAGATGCCACACTGTCGGGCGCCGTCCACGCACTGTACAGTGCCTACACACGTGTAAATGCGGTAATTATTCTTATCTCTACACATAAATGTGTGAACTCTTGAAAATATCTGCTTAATAGATGCGTCATGGTGCCAAATACTAATTGCGTTCCACGGTCGTTGGAATAATTGTTGGCAGCCTTGTAGATATTAGACACATATACGATGATTTTATATTAAAAAAATAATAGAACAAAGGACCTTATTTAAAGATGCGTCATCATAGAAATTCGTAAGAATACAATCGAACATCGGAGATATGTTTATATTTTTAGATAAATTATTTATTAATTCATTTTTTGAAACATACATTCACACAAATAAGGTACAATGATTATAAACATTTTTTTTTTTAACATTAAATTATAAATACATCTGAACAACCTATGTGTAAAGTATATAAAACAAAAAATCCCACATAGGCAATAAATAAACAATCTTTCTTACATGGTTGCAAGGTTTGTCATTTGTGTCAAAGAGAGTCACAGTTCAATTGAGACGCGGTACGGTTTACCAGGAATGAGCCGGCACAAATGAGCGGCTCGTTCACGAAAGACTCATCGCTGCTTCCCACTATTTGCACGTTATTGCGCTACGTAAAAGTAAAACTGCTGGTTTTGAGAAACTTTGTTTGTACATATGAGGTCAGCGGAAACCCGGCCGCAGTTTCCTGACGATTATTTCAAGTGCCTACCGCAGAAATAACAATAAAGAATTCATAAGACTGTGGCAATACTAGTACCTTTAATGACCGGATAGGTTTTTCAAATAACCTTTTTAAAATCCGTGCCAAAAGGCGACGACCCATACTTGAGCACCACTTATTAATTTTTCATCGTGCAATGAATATGTTTATAATTTAATTTTGGTAATACGGTTTTCTTCTAAATTCGCATGCATAATGAACTTATTTTTTTTAAATTGTCGCCTACAAAAACTGGCTTACATCTTATTTGGCAACTTTCCAGGAGATTTAACAATAACAATTTTTTTTATGTATACATTTTATTACATGGTTTGCTAATGGGGTAAAAAAAACTCCAATTAAACCCCATTAGCGAAACATCTAGTCTAACATTTAAAAGTAGACACAATTTGAGGGCACTGCGATCGTTTAAAAGGTTTCAAATTGCGACACAAAGATGGCTCATAGGAAAATCAAAGTAAGTTTTAAAAACATAATGGTCTCAGTGCATATTTTTCAAAGATCAGCGGTTCTTTCCGAAAGTAGCTGATTCTACTTCACATTTTTGGCAAATATTGACCGGTCAGTGACTGAGTTTGCATCACATCTGGTAACCACCCAGGCGTCGTGAGTTCAGTCCTCCGTCACGACACAAGCAACATTTTCCGCTTACTGTGAGGGTTGGAGGAGATTTTCAAATATCAGGTTATTCGTAAAACGTGAATGTTTGTATTTATTAATTTTTATTTTATTTTTTATGTTGTATATATGTATATATAATCGTGTGTTCACTCTACTTTTCAACCTTCCCCCTCCCACCTACTTCCCTTCTACCTTCGATATCAGAACATACCTCTGATCGGGGATTTCAGTTCCGCTGACTCCAGGCAGTTGCGACTTTTACGCCGTTATTATTATTATTCTTTTTTTTTATGTAGCAACATTTCGTTTTATCAAATACATACAGCAGATACTATATGGATCAACTTATTTTTAGGCATTTTACTTAAGACAGTGTGGTAAATTTCCCAGTATTACGTCACGTATATTGTGCGTGTCTCACAAAACGCTGAGAACTTGTTCGTTTCCCCTTTGTACAGTAATTATTATATCTGTCATTAAGAGAAATGCTATAATTTCTTTGAATATTCATGTCTGTTTCCAGTTCATGCCACATTTATTTAGTTTAGCCGAGTAACGGGTTGTTTGGAGAGGGGTCTACCTATACCAATCTATCTCCAGTATGTACCTGTACCAAGTACTTATCCTGATATGGCTTTTACCCTACTTTCTATTATCCGTGCTCTCGGTAACAGTATTTACCTTAGTTTACCCGTGTCCGAAGGTCCCTAAAGTGTAATTTTACTACCTTTGTTATTTGTAAAGAGAAAGTTGACACAAAGGTGTTTTCGGTTCAATAATAGCGGACAGATTCGAACCATAGAAATATGCAATATCAGAAGAGAACACTTGGATTCTATTGTAAACTACTTTCTCAACTAGATTCAAAGAACAAATATACGGTGTTATAAAAATAAAAGCACTTTTTCAAAATTCGCAGAACATCTCTTAGTGAATAATCACGTCCCGCTTTACAACAACGAGCCTAAACCCTTACATATAGAAAGAAAGGGTCTTAGATTAAATTTACTTGAACAATTAAAAATTAATAAACGAACGAATCTTCCTAATATAACATTAATTAATAAAGTAAGGAAAATTATTTATTCACCACTTTTCAGTATGTTCACATTATCAAAACAATGTAACACATTTAAATAAATCAATTAATAAATCATTATCATTTAAATACGGGGAAACACATTATAAATGTAAAAACCTCACAGAATAGAGAAATTTAATTATTTGGTAACTAAATCCGTTTTACCGATAATAAATCATTATTTTAAAAACCCGTCCAAATTAGAATTTTTTGGGAGTAAATAAAATCATAAAAATAAGTCGTCACAGTGTCGATTAACCGCAGTTTGAAAATGGCCTTGAACGCCAAAAAAGCTGTCACAATAATTAAAACCAAAAATACTTGCAGAACTTAACAGGGAGAGGGACGTCGGAGAGTTATTATTTATTAATTCAAAATAATTATAATATTATTGTGCAATACTATAAACATGGTGTTTGTAAAGATAAAAATATTTATTACGTTTTTTTTTTAATTTGCATGGGCTTAGCATTCATCAAAATATAATCAGAAATATTAGACATTTCTGACCGTTCTACGCATGTTTTACAAAAACATTTAAATAGTTGAATATCCTTAAAAAGTGCTGCGAAGTTTTTTCTGTAACTTGTCGATAAGATAAATTTAAAAAAAGAACAATGTGTGGTTTAATTTTTTTATGAACACTACGTAACTTTAATGTGTTTTTTTTGTAATGCGGATTACAAATCTTTGGTTATGTTTATTTACAAAAACACAACGATAAAGGATTAAAAATACTTTTCTCCACTGTAAAAATCATATTCGTATTTTAAATATTTTGTAAAACATACAATGGGAGAGTCAGAAAAAATAATATTTCTGATTAGATTTTGATAAATGCTAAGCCTATGTAAATTTATAAAATATTTAATATTTTTTTTTCTATTTAAAAACATTATGTTTATCGTATGGCGTAATAATACTATCATTATTTTGAATTAATAAATCATAACTCTCCGACGTCCCTCTCGCCCTGTTAAATTTGGTTTGCATAAAAAAAAAAAACAATTAAAAAAACTATTGTAAAGTTGTGAAGCTCCATGCGCTTGAAAATAAACTTTCATTTATTATAACCTTTAAATATTATTGAAGTAGAGCTTTTGTATTTTTGAATTCTTTTTTTAATGGACTTGACGCTTTATTGCTGAAGTGGTTCTGTCTGAAGTTGGATTAGTTTTAAGATTATTACCATCAACAAATATAGCATACGAGTAGTCTCAATGGTTGTTTTTCGGTTTTTACTTTTCAGAGTCTATTGTTGTCAGTGCCGCGCATTGCTCTATGATCAAAGGTACGCCGTGTGTAGTTTTTTGTTAAATATTATTTGTAATTGTTATTTCGGGGAATGAATGGAATCTAAAATTACAATTAATTTTTCACAATGTGCTTGCCCCTTATTTCGCATACAGAACGTATAAAATTTCTTGGCATAGAAATAGACGAAATTCTTCGATGGGACACTCATAAAATACACATATTTATTTTAAAATATTAGAAATATTTTATGTCAAAATGATGTTTAAAAAGTTTACTATTCGCTATGCCACTCCCGCCTCGAATATGGTATACTAGGAAGGGGATCGGCAACTACTGACCATATGAAACAATAGTCAAAAACCCAAAAGGGTATTTATTATAAAGACCATTTTAAAAGACTCCATAAGAACGCCAACAAAAGAAATTTTCAAATCTTTTGCAGTACCTAACATCCTAAATATCTATGCTAAGAATGTTTTAATCAAACATTTCATAAGTTCAAAAAAAAACGAAGAAACTTCACACAAGAGCGAACCAAAAATGACATTATGAATATTCCTAAATTTAAAACTGATTTTGTACAAAGAATTGCAAATATCTCTCCACTAAGCTATATAATTCACATTCACCGGCCATCCATAAAAACTATATAAAAGGCTATATTCAGATCTGGTAATCGAATACGCTTAAAGCCATTTCGAGAAACATTTCAATTCTGGATAATGGTATTTCACCAGAGGGTAACTGAGAGTATCTACCACTCTGGGACGTACCGCAAATATAGTATATATTATTTTATATGAATTTAATGTGATGTAACACAATTTGATTACATTAAATGTGCTCACGCTCGCCGGGATTCAAACCCGCGACCTCCGGATTCGTAGCCGAGGATCTTACCCCTCCATCACGGAGGCCGTAGATAACAGTCAATTTTAAAATTGTGCTTTTTGTTTTTTTCTTTGCGTATACTCAGCCTGTACAAGTCATGTAACGGTTCACAGCGCAGTCCATTGTGTGACTGGTTTGGAGCCGCGGAAATAGTCGGATCGCTCGCTCCGAAGCGTAGTGAACGTACGCGTAAAGCTCGCTAAAGAGCGCTCCGCTCTTGCTCCGCGGACGCACCTACATATTGTTATAAATTCATACCTACGAGTATATAGATATAATGGTACACCGTTGGTTGCACTTGGCCGAGACGACCTGCAGCGGGTGAACAACCCCGCATGAGATAAAGATACACCCGGAGCATCAGAAGAATGACGCTATGTAGAACAGTGATGGACAACCTTTTTAGCCGAAGGGACAATTTATCAATTTTCAATTTGTTCGCGGGCCGCGGGGGGTAGGGTACAGCTTGACATGGTTAACTTTGTAGTCGGTTGCGTCACTAGTGTAGCATTTTTTTAAAATGCTAATACCGCACTAGAATCCCAAAATGAAACAGATAAATTAAGCGCCGCAGGCGAAAAATTTCCTCTAAGGTCAAACCAATAAATACGTTCGCTTTTTATCGTTTTGAAATATTAAATAAGATGTGAATAAAATATGTTTGTTGCGATACTTTTCCCTATTTTGTAAAACAGAACAGAGACCTTTAAATATTTTCATGATAATATATTAATCCGAACGATTGCTAGTTAATAAGAAATATCAAAAGTCACTTCTGTTACTTAATATGTTTCAGAAACAGCATTTGCCGCGACACACCCTTATAAAATGGAACTCATAGCAATGCACAAAGAAAACGCCGCAGGCCAAGTTTTTGCTATGCCAAAGATCAAACAAATAATTTCTTTTGATTTTTATCTTTTGGAAACTTTTTTTTTTCTTTCTACTGTTGTTGAAAAGTTCGGTTCTACATTTTTTTCACCAGAACTACCGCAAACTTTTTGGAATTTCATTTAATCACGTGGGCCGCACGAAAGGGCTTGCGGGCCGCACGTAATGAGCTTGCGGGCCGCGGGTTGTGCCCCACTAGTGTAGAACATAATTCTACATTGTACACGCTGTCCTCGGATAAAACTGTAAATGTGACTCTTTCGTATGTTAATAAATCATTACTGAGTTCCATCTATTGGTTGAATCGCGGTATTTCGTGATGCTTTAACGACCCCTAATTATTATGATGAGTGGAATTTATTTTTTTGCTTCTGAATAGAATTCACTCACTTCTGGGTTCAATGACTTCCGAAGATATTGACCTTACCTAACCTCTCATTCACACCATTTTAGAATGTATTATTTACCGTAAATTTATCATTGCCTCAAATTTATTATTTACTATAAAATATTATGAATAAACGAGTATCTCTACCTATCGTGATGATGTATTTAGTAATTAAATATAATTTTACTTAATTTTATTTCAACAAAAAAAATCTCTTTCAACTGTCCTAATTTTTATATATCTTCAATAAACACTTATTCTTGCTTTGTTATTTACAGATATTATTGAATTTTATCATTGTTATTGTGCACGTTCATAAAGGTCTTTATTCCTTATATATTTTTCATATTATAGTCTATATCCTCCATCATCACATAACTCTATTCTGGCATATTTCAATCACATTCATAATCTTCGACTCTACTCAATTTTTGTATTATTTAGAACATTTTCCTTCTCGCTTTCAAGGACGGTCTATTGCTATTTTAACAGTCGAAATCGCACCAAACCCTGAAAATGCTTGCACTATCTATGAGATTTTTCCTTAAATAAATACCAATTCAGCGAATAAGGTGAAAATTCACACAAAACAATATACACTTATAATATAAAGTTAATATTTCTTATAACTATCGTGATTGATGACTGATGACTATCATTGGAAATTTTATGTGGTCTCCGTTGAAAATAAAATTGTTTCTCGTGGAAAGCAATTACTTTGTGGTTTGACATATTAAAGGCCAGTTTTATAAACGAACCATCAAATTTATGTTACGTAACGAACCGTTTTGTTAACGAACGTTTTTTTTGTCTTGAATAATTGCCATTCGTTCGTCATCACTTTCATTGCTCTATGAGGAATCCATTTCGCAAATGCAAATTATGTTTTTGTCTTTTTAATTAAAATAGTGCACGGTTTCAAATAAGCTATCGTCGGGCAACAACTAACAGCTGTCAAACGACCGGTAATCTGACGAACGTTTATAAAACGGCGAAATCGGGCGGTATACCAAATATTAGTTAAGAATGGTGTCAAGCGTTACGAACGGATGGTTATAAAAGCGGCCCTAAATGATGATAATAATAGTAATATCTTTATTGTAATTAAGTTTAAATATAACTAATATACATGTATGAGCGAATGAACTAATAAAAGAGTGTAAGCAGAATATATGAGGCGAATGTGAATGGAAGAAGAAGCAGGGGACGCCCAAGGAAGACATGGCGCTATCAAGTGAATCAAATACTTGAGTCCGGCCATGTCAGAAGTCAGAATAATAGAAGACAATGTATGAGACGATGTATGAATGTGAATGAAGCAATAAGTGTATGCCAATGTCGAGTTGTTTGGCGGTCCGTCCTATCTGCCTACCCCTGCGGGGAAACGGCGTGATGGTTAGTTAGTTACATGTATAATATAATAATGTAAGTGTAGAGTGGTTTATAAAGTAGATATATGAAAAGGAAAATAGAAAATAATATAATAACAGTAGGTAGTAAAATTCCGTTTCCCAAAAGTAGGAGTTTTTACAGGTTGAAGGAATTTAGAGTAAATCTTTGTTAGTATTTCTAGTAATACGAGTGTTTAGTCTTTTTTCTTAGTATTTACGTTTGTTTGCATAAAGATGAGTGAGGATTGTTTTAGCGCAAATTTTCCTAACGTCAAATACTCTCATTATATTAGAGATTGTGTTAGAGTCTGCAATTAGAGGTAGCTTAAAGACTATTTTTATTATAGTTTTCCGTGCCTTTATGACTGGGTCTAGTGCAGATGAAGTACCACCTCCCCATGCTATGATACCATACTCAATAATAGATTGACTGTAACAAATAAATCAAACACTTTGTCTCGAACCTCCAATTTATTTTTAATTTATCACCAACCGGCTTCGCCAGAGTAAATTTTTTAGAACGAAACAAAAATACACGGAGTGAACTGAGTATATATTGTAATGCCGATACACAGACCAGCAATGGAATACAATTAGCAGCCTTAAATTAGAAGAAGAAAGATGCCGGCCGAGAATGCTGAAATGATTTCACGGGCACTTCCGCCTACCCTCGCTCGATTGAGGAAAGATATAATACAACCTTATTTGACGTGAACTTGTGCTAGAATCGCCAATAAACTGTTATATACATATTTACGGACTATTATTTGACAATACCTGCATAACAAACCAGTTAAAGTGTTACAACATATATGGATGGGACACAATACAAAATAGAATAAGTTTAAATATCCATGGTGTTTTAAAATTCGCCAATCATCTAATTGAAAAAGATCACACCTATAATAATCCCTCCCTCCTTTGACGTTCTGTCTCTTTCACTGTTATATGTTGTCCCATTCTATTATACGTAGGTAAGCATATCTGTCTCACTGTTCCATTGTTTCATTTTATATTGTGTCTCCCTCTTATTCTATTTTGTATTATGTCTCACTCTATGTATTTTTGTTTAGTTTAAAAAGAATTATGCTGATGAAGCTTGAGATAAGCAAAACCGGTTGGTGATAAATTAAAAATAATTGGTGATTCAAAACAAAGTGTTTGTTTTATTTAATTTAAAATTAAAATTACTCACATTATTTTGCCTGAGTGAATTCAAAATATGAAATCAAACCGTCGTGTCAGTTGGCCAAATTGTTGTTAGCTAATACTGTTGGAGAATGTCGGAACACCGTTGAATTGAAAACATTTTTTTAATGCGATGAGTCATTTATGTAGGATGGGTTGTGCTGTGCTGATTTATGCAAAAAATCGTTTTCATTATATTTCTAATATTTACATGAAAAACTTTCGGAAGATTGAAGCAGTAATTTTTTTATCGCCGTCTTTAAAAAATATTTTCCAGCCATGAAAATTTAAATTTTAAAAATAAACTATTTTGGGGCATTAAAATAACCAATAAAAATAATGAATTTGAATTAAAAATATTTTTGTTTTAATGTGCTTATTCTATGTTTTCCTCAAGTATTGTAAATTCTGTTTTAATTTAGTTTGTATTTATTCAACCCTGAAGGAGGTTCAGGCAGAGCCGAAACTGGTTCGTTTATGTTTCTAATAAAGCGGTGTTAACAAAAATATTTTCATTTCAAATTTAATTATGTCGAACCGCAAAGTGAAGTCGAAGTCTTCATGTCGAAGTTTAAACAAATAATAGTCATTCTTAAAAGAAAATTACTTTTAATTTAAATTGTATTTTACAAATTAAATTTAGACGTAATAAATATAAAAAAAATTGTTCTAAAAAACAACCAAAATCGGTAAACAGTCAATTCTTAAATGGCTCCGGCTTACCTATCGGAACTATGTATCCCTGAAAATTCCAATTCACGACAGTCTACTCTTAGATCAGCGACGTCATCGGCTATCGGAAGGCTGAAGAAACCAAAGCGCACACCAGATACTAAGTTTGGTGAGCGTGCTTTCAGCGAGTCAAGCCCTTAGACCTGGAATAAACTGCCATACGATCTAAAATTCAGTATTCAGAGCAAAACTCACCTCTTCGGAAAGTCATAAGTCATATCCCTGAATGGTTCAGTTGCATACCTTATTAACATAGCGAAGCTAGCCGTTAGTATCTACTTAAAGTAATTAACAGAGAAATTTGAAACTTTTCATAGTCCGCGACATTGTAAATATCTATACATATTTGTAACTGTAAATAATTATTATCGAAAATCTCAAATAAAATAAAGTTTCAAATAAACACCTACTCTTCTTTTGTCAATAACCTTCCAATAAATATAATATTAGTGACAAATAGGATTTAAACAGTAACTGCAATATCATGCAATGTGCAGTGTTTTCTAATATTGTGTCCTGTGCGTGAAAAATCATATCTTCTCAAGCGAAAATTTTGTAATTGAACGTTTTAATCTGGAGTGACCTGCCAGGTAAGTATGTTTCTGTATCTATTTGTACATAATAAGATAAATATAGTATTTGTACAGCGCCCTTGAGGTGATTTTTCACAAAAAACAGCGCTATATAAGTCATCTAAGTATTTTTATTATTATTAAGTATTCTATTTTTACAGTATACTTGTATGTTCTTGTTTACAATGAAAACAAATAGCAATAAAATTTCAATTTTTCTACGGCGCTATTTTTATAATAATAATAATAGTTGGAAGATTTGTATAGCGCCGTTTTTGTGAAAAATCACCTCAAGGGCGCTGTACAAATATTTCTTAACTAATTATGTACAAACAGACACAGAAAAACATACTTACCTGGCAGGTCGCTTCAGATGAACACAGTTTTAGAAAAAAATATTTATAGAGATGATAGTTTTACATGGTTATTTGTTTCTCCTTTTCTATTGATGTTACGTTTATTAGATGATTGGTGGCACAAGAAGAGGTGGTATTTATTGAATTATTGGTATTAATTTTTAGGACTGGAAAGTATTCATAAAATGAATTTTAGGACTCGAAAATATCTATAAAATTACCTTAAAAAGCGTAAGAAGCTTTTAATAAATATTAACGTTTTTTTTTTTTACACTTTGGTTATTTACAGTGTTGCGGGCTGTGGACGCATTTGCGCACCGATGCGTGAATTTTTAATTTAATTTAATTTTTTTTATTTTTTTATTTTTTTTTTAAATTTATTTAATGACTTTAGGTAAGTACTAACCGGCTAGCCTAGCTAAGCAATTTACAGGTGAATTTCTTCAATTTATGGATACGATTTTCTGAAAAGATATGTTTTAAGTTATCTACGTATTTTTCTCAGTGTTCCGTAAAAGTATAACCTACCTGCTAAAACCAGCGTTTCTACTTTTGACGTAGACTTCTTCCTTTAACGTGGCATATTATTGGGAAGGTAAGAAATAGTTCGATGCATACGCGGATCATGTGTACAGTGTACATAGTGTAATGTACGTATTGCGCCTTTATTGCAGTCACAAAATACATAATCAGTCATTGTAATTATCTGTGTACGTAACTCTGCAAACAGAGATAACCGATCAATACACTCGGTACTTGGATGTTTCTAGTATAATGTAATATGAAAAATCACTGGGTAAAATAATGTTGCTCGCCGAAAATTAAGCTAAGCCTATATTAATTACTACCCGACTAGCTCGGGTTTTTTTTAATAAAGTTATGAAGTTGGGAATTCTCGCTTGTCATAATTGATTTTGTAGCGAAAGTAATGCCTTGTGACGACTATTACTATCTCTAAACAAACGAACATCCATTTGAAAATTTTATTTCGTTACAAACATTTTTTTTTGTTTTAAATTTCAATGAAGTTCTTAAGTAGGTACCCACTGTTGTTTTCCATTTTGGAAATATTCTACCCAAACAATTTTTTTTTAAATATGTAATCTGTGGCTAACCAGAGTGGTATATCTATTGGCTAACCTCAATTAATACAACGTGGCGGGTTCATTGTTTTTCATACTTTATAGCAACAGTTTTACGTATTGGATTTCATTCAACTACTTTCCAAACCTTCTCTGCACTAATAAGAACAAACTGTGCTATTTTCAGCGAAACCGGTCTAGTAATTTTCGAGAAAATCGAGGACAGACGGACAATTATATTATATATGTTGTTATTATTGTTTACTAGAACAACATCCCCTATTTCCTACCAAAGCAAACAAAATTAATATCCGAAAACGACCCCATTACATCGCAATAAAATAATTCGATAAACTACCACAAAGCATCAAACAAATCCCACTCTAACAACATTATTAACCCTTTCCGGTCGTATTTTATTCAACATCTCTCGTTAGATTGGTCGTTATATTTTTTCCACGGTCTAAAACTTAGGACTGTGGCGAATATGACTTCTTTTTGTTCACCGTGTAGGTCGCAAAACTTTTAGGGTGACCACATCTTAATTTGTAGAAACGAATTGGAACTACTACTGCAATATATTGGAATAACGGCCTCCGCGGTTACGATCCTCGTCTAAGAATACGGAAGACACGGGTTCAAATTCCGGTGTGTGCAAGTAAATTTTATTCGATTAATTTGTGTTATTTTTCAATTTATTTATTTAAAATAATATATTGTATATTTGCGGCACGTTCCAGAGTGGTAGATGCTTTCAGTATCGCCCTAGTGAAATAATAATAATAATAATAAATGGATTATTTCTATGGCGCTGTTTTCGTTAGAAAATCACCTCAAGGGCGCTTTACCACATAATTTATCTAACCTGTGCCTTATCACTTAGACTTATATCTAATAATTTACATATTAGATTTATTACTAATGGTTTACAGCTAAGATTTATAACTAGCAACTACCTAATTCAGACTTATAATTAGTGACTTACAACTAAGACCTGTAACTAGTGACTTAAAACTAGTGACCCACATGTTTATGAGTCTTTTAAACAATATTGTCGAATGGTTAACATCTATGGTTTAGGAATAGAGACTTACAACGAACATATTTACATTTTAAAACAAATTATGTAATGATTGTTGCCCTTGTTTTCAGTGATAATTTACACAACAATGAAACGTAAACTTGTCGATTCTGAATGGCGGTATTACCATTCGGAATCGACACTTTTCTTAAAATGGCTTTAGCCGTGTTTGGTGACCAGATCTGAATATCCTCTCCCTCCTCCTTACTACATTCAGCTCTACAACACACCCCAATTAGGGATGTCATAGTCTCACTGGATCCAGTCGGTTGGGAATTGTTGGGACTCTTGTGCGGTACTTACATAAAGATTTCAATTAGCGATCTTTAAAAAATATGTTTTTTTAAATATATGTTTAAATGCTAAATATGGGATACGCCTGTTTGTGTCGTGGGCCACGATATGCTAATAACTTGGTAACAATTGAATTCCTCCTACATGCATCATCATGAGTGGTAAATGTTGATTGTGCAATGACGGAGGATTTAGCTAGCAGAGGGTTGATCCTACGACATCTGGGTGTAAACCCGACGCATTTATCTACTCGGCTATTAACCAAGTTGGTTTTTCTTTTGATTTTTTCTACTTTGTACGTCTTTCCAAAATATTTCAATTTTTTTTTTGAAACTTAGCCCAATTTTCCTATGTGATTAAAACATAATCTTGGTAGGTAATCTACACCCTGAGATCAAATTAACAATGTCTGAAAAAACTGCTCTGGAATACTTGAATATTCGTTGTCCACCGTATATGAGATTATTCGATTTTACAGGGTGGTTTGACATTAAAGGTGTTAACCCTTTAGGTGCCACCGAACGATATATCGTTCCGATATATTATTGTACTTGAGTGCCACAGAACGATATATAGCTCGAGCCATAAAATTCGTCACGCGTTACCCACGGTTCTAAAATTACATCACATTATTGAAAACATGTATCTAAAAATAAAAGTAATCAAAATAAAAAATATATATATTTATGGATTATCGACACTTCTCCAGCATTTTAAAAAAATACATGTGGCACCTAAAGGGTTAAGTAAGGCTTCGTAATGTCACCGTGGTTATTCAATCTATACATGGATAAATTGTATGTAAGAATTGAAAGGGGTGGGCTTGGGCGCGAAAATGAGTAATCTGAAAGTATGTTTCCTGTTGTATGCTGAAAATGCGGTGCTGATTGCTAACAGTATGAAGAATGAGCTATTGATGAATGTGAGTAAGTCTAAAGTCACGTTGTTTGAAAGAGAGAGTACGAAAACAGTGTGAAATGTACTTGTGAATGATGAATATTTGGAGCAAGTGTTTGTGTTTTTGGGAAGTATGTTTACGAGAGATGGAAAAATTGATAGGGATATTGAAAAAAGGGTGAATGCAGGAACCCCATTAACGGAGTACTGAACGCGGTTGCCGCTAACGCGTTGTCCAAAGAAGCGAAGCTAGCAGTCCACAATGGAGTACTGATACCAGCCCGATGTATGGCAGTGAAGCATGGAACTGGCAGAGGAAGGATGCAAGTAGACTGAATGCCGTAGAAATGAGATCTCTGAGGCGAATGTGTGGTAAAAATGTTGAGATTCGTAAAGAATACAAGGCTGATGTAAGCGTAATGAGTAAGATTACGAAAGGGACGCTTAGGTGGTTTGGGCATGTAGATCGAATGAGCGAATAAAGGAGTGTAAAGAGAATATATGACTCGAATGTGAATGGAAGAAGCCGGAGATGCCTAATGATGACATGTCATGATCAAGTGAATCAAATACTTGAGTCGGGCAATGTCAGAAGTCGGAATAACAGAAGAGAATGTATGAAGCAATGTATGAATGTGAATGAAGCTAGAAGTGTATGCAAAGATCGCCCATAACTGCTTGCATTCCAAATATCCATATACAAGAAGTAGCCAAACATCCAGCAACAGTGAGTAGAGCAACTGTAAATGAAGCATAACGTAAGTTAGGTAATTTGTAAAGCACCCTCGAAGTGGTATTTCCAAAATGAAAGGGCCGTGTATTATTTCTTGGTATTTGTAAACGCCCTTGAAGTGATATTTCTCTAAATTATTTTAGGGCGGTAGAAGGCACCGGGATTAAACTGTCGCGAGGCGTTCAATATTTAAACTAATTGTAGGTCCTGTTATTTCTAGTATAGCTCTCCCTCAGTCGAGAATACAATGGAACCTCCCGGATACTAGTTATATTATTACAGCACACCAAAAGGTAAAAGGTTAGTTTCATGTTACAACAAAGGCTCCGATTTACACATCAAAATTTCAAGGTATTTTGTACGTAATGTAAGCTTTCAATGTGAAAGTTATGATTTTTCTGAAATGTTATTAACCAAGCCTAATTGTGACGGGGAATATTCCCTCCAAGTCTAAAACAGAAAACTCACTTGGCTGTGCCTTTAAATGTACATATTATATATTAAAGCGCCTTTGAGGTGATTTTCTCACAAAAACGGCGCTATAAAAATAATCCATTTATTATTATTATGTGAATAATATTAATATTCCATAGTTCCAACTGCCCGAGTTCAGTGTAACTATGGAATCCTCATTTAAGGAATGTTGTGAGGTTAAAAGTAGTGGGAAAGTACATGACTATTCAGAACTAGTCGCTAAACATATCTAAAGCCATTTCAAGGAACGTTTCTATTCTGAACCACACTAAACCACAGTCGCGGGCGTTGTACGTATATGATGCATGCATGGGGACTAAAAGATTCTGAACTGTTTGAATGTGAATATATTCTAACAACAGAACACTTCGTCGAAGAATGTCCCCTTCACCAGTTTCCCTATGGCACATCTGTGCTGAACCAAGTGACTCCCGATGCCGTCGACTGGCTGAATAACCCCCATTTTGGCGCTCTCGTAGCAGCCGGCAGCTTTTTATAAGCGCTCCAGTTTATCTGGGAAATATTAGGAAGTTCCTAATTTTTTCGGTGTTAAAATAGCGTAAAATAACCGCAACAATTTATAGGTTACATTTATGAAAATCATATAATTTTAGTGTGGCCGTTTCGGGCTTAAATCAAGTTTATAATAAAAAATCAACTAAAAACACAAACATTTTAAGTTCAAATCTGTCACGTTGTTCTAAATTAACCCAAAAGCATCGGTCATCGGTCGAAGGCGTTGTCCAGAGTGAATGGATGATTTACAATGTTATTTTTTGAACTATGGTGATTGTAAACAATATCGTAAACGACCGGGCCACACAAAGCAAACTTAATGGTGAATGTCTTATTTTCGACCATATAATAGCTGCAAAGATATAGTTGTATAACCTTGAACGTTGTACCACAACCGCAACCCGTAAAATTAGATTTTGTGGCTGCCGAGAAAGGCGCAATAGGAAAAGACATTTGACGAGAAGATCTTCTGCTGCGACCTGAGTTCTGACCTCCAGTCTACAGAGCAGATCCGGTGCATCATGCGGCCCACGGACGTGCCCGACCAGGCTGCTCTGCGACCTGCTGTGGTCCGACCCCGACAAGGACACCACCGGCTGGGGCGAGAAATGGACGACACGCTGGTGTGCTCTTGCCAGATCCTGAAGCCGGCCGACAAGCGCTACCTGGCGTACGGGCAGACCAACACCAAGCGTCCCGTCAGGCCGCCCAGGGCGTCACCAACAAAGACAAAGAAGATTGGATATGGATATGGATCAGTTCCCCCGGCCCCCGTCCTCACCCGCCACCCAACTTCACATAACTTCTATCATTTGTATTAGCGTTTTGCAATATATCGTAAGGAATAAATACAGTTATCTTTTTTTTTCTTCTCAATTTAACATGTATGAAAACTTAGATCAAGCCGTATTTAGTTTTGATAATTTAACTGCATCTCTTTATATGGTCTAAAAATAATGTGTAATGTAGCCTGTCCAAAAAAAAATGTAATAGGTGTAATATAGGAATAATGTAAGAATAGGAAGTAAGATTTGTACAGCGCCCTTGAGGTGATTTTTCACAAAAACGGCGCTATAAAAATCATCCGATTATTATTATTATCATCCCATTTTGAACTCCACCAAATCTCCTCCACCATGTGAAGAAAAGATGATTCTGAACTGTGGTATTTCACTTTGGAAACAGTACTATTTCCTTTCTTCGTGGGATATATTATAGGCAGTGACTGTGGAATTTTTTGTTTTGTTTTTTTTTTTTTCTGTCCCCAGCGAGTTTCGAACCCGCAAACTTTGGGTCCAGAGTCCGACAGCTTACCGCTCTACCACAGAAATCGTCAAAATAGTATTTAAAAGATAATTTTTGTCAGTCGGTCAATTTTCTAAGAATATGCTTCCAAGACCTACGTGTTAAGCGGGGACGCCGTTCTAATTTCCCAACAAAGGAAATAATATAAAATTTATTTTAGGATGGGATTTGTTTGTGAAACTAATATCACCTACGCCTTGTATTCGAGATTTTGAGGCGTTTTATGTTCAGTGGATGTCAAAACAATATGCGCATCTCGAGCTCGTTCTGCCGAGATATCGGTATCTGTTGGTGTTGAAATACTGTTATCTGGGCTCATTCTCGTCTGTGTTGGTGTTTGTGTGCATATCCCTCAAACTCGCCTGTGGTTGTGGGCACTGGGCATCCATTTACGGCTGTGCGTTAGGCTGGGCACTCGAAGTTTTTTTTTTAAACTTGCGTATACCAGGGGTCTCAAAATTTCTGTAATTAAAATATGTATGTAGTTCGAATGTAATACACAAAAAAATATGGTTTTGGTCCTATGCGATAAGCAAAAGTTTTCACTTTTTTTGTATTTTTTGAGCATTTACTATGTAACATTTTCTAGACGGTGGGAGGAGTCAAAATAACTAGGCAACATGGTTAACAAAGGTGATTTACAGGATGCTATTATTTTGTTTACTAAATTAATTTTTTGTAAACAAAATAATAGCAACCTGTAAATCACCTTTGTTAACCATGTTTCCTAGTTATTTTCACTCCTCCCTCTGCCCCCCTCCAGATCACCACTCCCACCACCCTTACCTAATAATGTCTAATTATATCTGTACTTGTTTAATTAAAGATTTTAAGAACGCTAGTGAATAACACCGATGTGTCGAAACCGGTAGCAAACTAATAAAATTAAGTAACAAAAGTAGATAGCGGATAAAACTTTTCAAACTTTTTTTGTTCAATAATTATTTATGGACAAAACTACTTTTATATCCTGAAATATCCTCCACAACTGGTACATACCTGCCTAAAATGCATTAGTTCTTTGTCTTGTTTAGTACATTCAAATGCATTTTTTATTGTTACTTTTGATAGCAACCGGCGAATGTGTAAGTAGAAAACCGGCGAATATGTATGTAGAAAACCTATTTTTTGTCATACTGGAGATATCAAACTGCTGAACGGTCAGCACCCAAAAAACGTACTTTGCAGGTTGCTAACCCAAGAAATACTACGAATGATTTATATGTTAATTTTGTATGGGTAATTTGTAAAATGTGTAAGGTTTCAAAAGACAATAATCTCCAGACTGTAATATTTTTTATTCCGTATGAAATATTTTCTGGAATTTTAGGTAAAACGTTCACTATTCCTTTCACTTGTTTTTAAAATGCACCTGTTTTCAGACATTTTGGGACGTATTTCACAGAATTTGAAGATTACGGTTTGAGGATTTTTGTCTTTTGAAACCTTATGCATTTTGTTAACTACCCGTATCGAATTTACAGATAAATAATTTATGGTATTGTTTGATTTCGCAACCTGAAAAGTGATGTTTATTGACATTTTGAGTGATAACATGAAAATTAATAAGACTTGATTTTTTAAAATAATGTTTTAAATTTCATAACTTTTTTCTATCACTCAACTTGTCCCATATTCAAACCTTCAAGTCTTGATGTAATATAAGAGTAGGAAGTAATATTTGTACAGCGCCCTTGGGGTGATTTTTCACAAAAACGGCGCTATAAAAATCATCCGATTATTATTATTATTATTTTTGAGTCTGAAATTTAAAAAAATTGCGCTATATCGCTTTTAAATAGTTATACACTTAGAGTAACAAGGTATATTATTACTCTAAGGTTATACACAAATTTTGAGATCCCTGAATGAACGATATCTCGAAAATAAACACCTCCATGCATTCATTGACGGTCCAACCTTCCTAGCGTTCAGTTTTTATGGTTCCTCCACACTACCGGTTTGCCCGATACAGACTAAAGCCGCCGATTCGAATGGTTCGGAAGGGACGGCCGAATGGTCGGTGGATTTGATCAGTATCGGGCAAACCAGTCGTGTGGAAGAACATTCTAGTTACTAGGTACAGCCGGTTCACCCACACTGACCTATCGCAGGTATAATAATATAATATGTATTATGGCGTGTGTATGAGCTCGTGTAAGAGTTTCGTCTGTGTGTGTGTTAGTCTCGTAATATTGTCATTGTGTCAGGTGTCAGCTGTCTTCTGTCTGCACTGAATAATGTATAATGCTACGCAATATATGTCTATAATATTACACGAACCGGTTGTCGCAAGACGCCCAGTGTTTGTGTTTGGTTTGTTATTATTATTGAATCGATAAGAAACAAAACCGATTTAATGATTAGATACGATTTTGCTTGTGTACCTAGAACACCGTCACAACACATGCAAATAGCTATTATTTACTTTCTGATAAAAAAATGTCAGTGTCAAAAACGAAAATAAACGCATAGGTGCCTCTCTCTTTCTTTGTCAACTCATAATTAATAATTACGTCCTGTAGTGGCTTTTACATACTTTATTGTAATAGTGACACGGGTGTAAAACATATCACAGCAGGTACATCGATAGTATAGATCGTATTCATCAAAATACAACACCAAATTCAGCAATAACATTCTCCATTTATAATTTTTCAACAAAGGCGAATTATCTTTGCTATATAATTTGCTTGTATTATTTAACAGAAATGTTGGTTACAGCGGAGTTCTTAGCTGCAGGACCATTATTAATTATTATGAATCAGTGGACAGGAGGGAGTAGCGTGATACCTGCCATGTAACTATGTAAATTGTAGTTATTGATATTTGTGAACGCTGGAGGACTAAATTATTAGAGGTGAACGCTCTTTGTGGCCATTATGTCGACTACTCTGTTGATTGGTGTAACAGCGGTTGGTTTTACAAAGCGTGGGTGATATGGGGTTTAAGCTACCATTGACAACACTTTCTCATTTCTTACTTGTCTTTGATCCGCCCTTTTTATATTATTATTTTCCTTCCGCACTGAACACAAAGAGATCTCGCACGTGGCCTACGATTTCCCGCTCTCTTTGTGCCGCCTCCCCCACCTCCCCGCTTCCTCCGTCCTCTGACAGGCCCCTTCTCCCCCCCGACCGCGTCTGCCTTCCGCCCGCCTCGCCATATGTTCGGAGCGGTTCGTAAACACACGATCAGCTGTTTCGTTCTTCGGTTCTTTGTGCCCTCAAAGTAGCAACGAATACCAAACAGAAAACAGTACGCAGCCGGGATTGAGGGAGGAACGTCGTGTCTTCCCGCGCCTCTGATACTTTTAATACGTAAAACAAAACAATCGCCACGATATTCAGCTGTTTTAGAACGACCGATAGAAACAAACGACCATTTTAGCTGATACGCTTCTGTTTATACCGGGAAACAGAGCCGTTCTATCTGGCAATAGAGTGATCTCTTCTTTATTTCATTGTTTTTATATCGTGTGTTGGAGTGTTGTGATTTTGTGTTGATATCGATAATACCGTTTTCACGTGTCGATTGGCTATTGTCATCGGTGAAATTGTTGTGTTTTGTCGTGCCCAGCGAGAATAGCAAAGAGTGCACGCTAGTCTAACGTGAAATAAAATCGTATTCGTTCGCGCACTTTTGTGAATTTTCCCGATTTCCTCGCTGGTGACAGATTTATAAGGTGAGAAAGGAAATACACAATCACAATACCGCAAGAAATCCCTATGTACCTACGTAATTATTTAAATTATTCCACAACTGATCGAAAAGTACATAGAGATTATTCTTACTTTCATTGTATATACGTTAAGAACAATGGTTGATATAAATAAATGTAGTAAACATTTTCTTTGTTCACGTTTCATAATTGTATATTATTATTGCTGATATAAACTTTATTGGAAAGGGAATAATTCGAGGACAAACTTTATTCCTTTTATTAGTTCAATAAATTAATAGCAGAAATTTGTGCTTTTTATTTCTTGTTTTTATTGTTATTTAATGAATCCAATAACACGAAACTTGATATTATGAATAAATATTTTTATGCCAACATGCAAATGGAACGTCTTAATTATAATTATATTTATTTATTTGAAACACAAATTATTTTTAAAAAAACATGTAAGAATACTTTAACTGAACAACTATGAACAATTCCCGTTTTAGGACAAGTTTAGTTCATATTAAGTGCTTTTAAACAAATATAGAAGGAAAACAGATGGTGTTGACATAGCATGATAATATTTACATAGAGAAGGAAAGAAAACATCGAATTATAATTACGTATAAAGATATGTGAAAACAGTATAGATAAATCAATTATGTTTACCAGGTAGTTTAAATATGGTATATAAGACTAGCGTGCTTGCTCTATGACCAAAGGTAGACTGTGTGTAGTTTTTCAAGTTCTGGTATGAATTATTGTGCATTGAATAGGCCATTTTACTATCATCTTGTAATCAACTGAATAGGTATAATACGTATAAGGTCGTTACAACATTCATTGGAAAAAATGCGTCTTGATCAGAAATTAGTCATTTTTTATGGTTCGTTTTTCTTAGGGTGGGCACAGCTTTTCAGTCTTTATGGGCTGCACGCCACTGATATATAATAACTCACTTTATTAAAATTTAACTAATAATAACAAAGACTTTCTTTCAATCCCCCAATAATTTTGTTTCTTTATATTGTGTACTACTCCAGTTTTATTTGAAGTCTTTTTAAATTTAATAAAAACTAGATAATATTATAATTCAATTTAAAAAAAAGGTTTATTTACTAAAAAAATCATGCTAAGTAATCATTATTACGCTTGACAGCTGTAAAAAAAAATAATTGCTTTTCATATTTAAGTACGAAGTTAGAAAGAAGAATTAAACCGCTAGGATAAATCTATTTGATAGCCACGAAAATAGGTAGTGCACATTTTTCTATATTTATTTAATAATTCTTACGTCTCTGTACTATCAAATGCCAGTGTGATAATTTAATTTTCTCGCTTTGGGCATGTACATATTTATTTATTTTTTTATTAAGGTAGGATAATTGTTTTTATAACTCAATTTTGCACAAAATATACAAAACATTGTTTATTTTGAAATTTACAAATAATATTTTTCTCCGTATAATATGTAAAACTAACAAGACACGTTTTAGTAAAAACTTGAAAGGCAATGCCTATTTTAAAACAATGAATTTTAATTTTTCGTTATGATATATGCAACTAGCTGATGTATACTCGGCCTTGCTGGAGATTAATTTTTTTTTTTAATAAAGATATGAAGTTGCGAATTTTTGTTTATCATTTGGGTGCCATAATTGATTTGACAGTGAAAGTACTGCCCTGTGACGACTGTTACTATCTCTAAACAAGGAAAGATTAATTTGAAAATTTTGTTTCATTCCAAACATTTGTTTTTTCAAAATATATCTAAATAATAAAGTTCTTAAGTAGGTACCTACTTGTGTTTTCCATTTTGAAAATATTCTATCCAAACAAACCTTCTTCTTTTGAATATGTAATCCGCGGCTAACCGGAGTGGTATATCTATGGGCTAACCTCAATACAACATGGCGGGTTCAATGTTTTTCTTACTAATTTTAAAACGTTATAGCAACAGTTTTACATATTTGATTTCATTCAAACTACTCTCTAAACCTTTCCGGCACTAATGAGAACAAACTGTGATATTTTCAGCGAAACCGGTCTACCATTTTCGAGAAAATCGAAGACAGATAGACAAACATTAATTTATATATATGTAGAGATTATTCTTAGGTAGGTAGGTAGGTAGGTACCTCATTCGTAAAATAATATAAATATATATTTTTTTAAATTTAGCTCTTAATACTCTCAATATTACAAGCTGGTGTCTACATAATATTAAAGTTCCCGAAGTTAAGGCTAAACGATACGTAATACGCGCTCACAGATAGCGCTAATTTAAAATTTAAAAAAAAAAACAAACATTTACAGCACGTAATGCTTTTAAATATTGAAATGAATCGTTTGTTTGCGGATATACACACGGAATATGATAAAAAAATTGCCCTGGAGTTCTTTATCAAACAGACATGTTTCGTGAGCAATGCTCACCTTTTCAGAGTTTATATGAAACTAAATTACAAATATGGACTTATATATTATATTGTAGGAGAGGATTAGAGGGGGGGGGGGGAAGGAAATAATTTATATTACATACTCGTATTTGTAAAAAGCATTAACTTTGTGGCTCGCCATAATTTACAATAAAGAACACATAAATTTGTTGTAGACCAGTTTTATTTTATTAACACTCTACCGGTATCGGAAGCACCCCTCCTTCGTCAGTAGAATATTATAACTGAGTATAATATGAACTATAATATTCTCCTGACGAAGGAAGGGTGCTTCCGAAACCGGTAGAGTGTTAATAAAATAAAAGTGGTCTACAACAAATTTATGTGTTTTTTATTGTTAATTTATATTAATACTTGGGGTAAATACACGTAAACATTATTCGACTATTCCACAAAAACGTAACTCACGAAAGCTTAAATTGTTGAAGGTAGCCATTAGGTACCTACTTAAGGTATGTAGTAACCTACCTTTACATTATTTAAGTCTCCATTGACCTCCAAACCTCTCGGAATTTGGAGAATTTCCCCACGAAAGGTTCTCTTTTCGGATACGAAGCCTGCCGCCTGCCCGGTATTTGGGTCGACCATAATTAGATAAACGTTGAATGTGGATTTGTTAGCGGATTGTTTATGTTGGTTTTTCAATGGTTGAATATTACACCCTCCATAGAAAACCTTCCCGGAATAAAATCATTTAAAACTATTTTACCTGTGGCACACGTGAAAAGATCAACATTACTATTTTATTATCGATCAATTTGTGTAACCAATTTTAGATTTTTTTTAATGTACACCCATAATAATAATATTTTTTATTTATTTGAAACACACATTATTTAACAACAAAATCTAAGAAAGCTTTGACTGCCCAACTAGAAACAAATCCCGTTTTAGGACAGTCAAATTGACAAGTTTTGTTCATATTAAGTGCCATTATACAAAAATAGAAGGGATAACGCTAGTATTGAAATAGTATGGTAATTCAATACATATAGAAAAAAGTTTATAATTTAGTATAAAGAGATGTGAAGAATAGTATAGAAAAAAATAATTGTGTATACCAGATAATTTGAGTATGGTATAATGATTAATATAGAATATTAGATAAGTTCAATGAGATAAGAAAAAAATGTTTAGAGTAATCGTTTACGTATACCAGATAATTTGAATATAGTATAAGTACTTACGAAGAGACGAGAAAAACAAATATTATAGAGTAAACAATTATGTACATGAATTTGATAGGTAGGTTGGTGCTATGAGGAAAAAATACATTTAAAATTGAGTACTAAAAAAATACAATATTATTGAGTAATATTGATAAGATTGAGTTACGTATCACTTAGCTTTATGAGCCGACGAAGAAACCCAGGGATGCAGCCCGAAGAGGATGCAGCAAGTAGTTAATAACGCATTAAATATATTTTATTCAGTAAGTACAAAAAGTAACTTTAGTAAACTGTTTATAACCAAATGTTTGTCCCTTTTCCTTTCCTTGGTTAGGGCTTTTAATCCAGTTAAGATAGCATAATATCCCATTATTAACTTTTTTTTAAAAGAAAGACAAACTTTTTCCTGTAACTTATTACTTGACAATATTTGTAAAACTCCTACTATCAGCGTTAAAAGCGGAAGATGTTGCTTGTGCAATGATGGAGGTATTTTCCAGATAAAAAATTGAACCCGACCCGTCAACACAACGTGTTTTTTGTATGAATGTTTAATACAACTCTAACAACCATTGGCGGTTCGTGGCCTATATCGTTGGGAGTTCAATCGCAGATTAAAAAAGGGAGATGAATTTCCTCTCCGTTATGTTTTTTTTCCATAGCTAAGAGGAACGGCTGCGCTGCCTGTTTCATCCGTAACTTAATTTTGGATTTGGGGCAAAAATACCCATCCAAACTGAATGATAATTTTTTTTTAATTAAATGTATAGTATATGTCTAGTACGGATGAGAAGTATTTTATTTATTTTTGTTTTAAATTATGAAGTTATAGGCCATGAAAAAAAATCATAGTTTTAGGGGCAATTTAGAAAATTATTAGCGGGTTTATTGTATTTAAAAAAAAAATCATATTTG
Organism: Halesus radiatus; assembly: GCA_022606495.2. Classification (NCBI taxonomy): domain Eukaryota; kingdom Metazoa; phylum Arthropoda; class Insecta; order Trichoptera; family Limnephilidae; genus Halesus; species Halesus radiatus. The sequence goes on from JAHDVE020005519.1 coordinate 91,043, forward strand.
CTTGCTTTTTATAAACAAAGATCATTAGGTTTAGTTGAGTATTTTGGCCTCAAATTCAAAATTAAGTTTTATATGAAACAGGCCGCGCAGCCATTCCTCTTAAATATATTTTTCCTTAAATCTAAAGGAATTTCATCATATCTCTGAACCAAAGATTTGTGACCTAGCAACAAGATATAATTTGAAATAAAACAAATAAAAGCCCTACAGTGGCAATAGGCTGCCCGTTCACTGGGCAGAGAAGATGATCTCTACATTTATGCACCTCTAACGACAGTTGACACAGGAAAACGGAGGAATGTTCCCTGGCACTGTTCACAAAAATTTTACAATACGATATATATTCAATGTTAAAAATGAAACAACACCCAATTATGTAAATTTGGGATGGTTCCAGGTTCCAGTTCACCACATAATCAATCATCATAAATATTAAAATCTCTAGAATTTTGTTCGGTTGGAGAAGGGATCAGAATTTCTGTGAATCGCCTTCGCGGAATTTTATTTCGCTTTCCCCGAAAAGCTCATTCAACAGCTATAAATTTATTTGGCAATTCCGCTTCTATATATTTATACGGCGTTGGAACCGCACACTAGAAACCCGATTTCCTGAAATCTGCACCCAATAAATGTATTATAAATAACGTCCAGATTCCCCATGTGTCAGCATCAGTATTTTTTTATTATTATTTTAACCTTTTTCCTTTTTTGGACTGGTGTTTCTGAAAAATGTTATTTTTCGTGCATTTGTTAAATTGATTATTTTTCTCATATATGGGAGAAGGATTTCATTTCCATGATAATGTATCCCGAGGGTTCCCAACCGATTGATCCCAATAAAATACTATTATGAATTTTGAAAAATAAAATAAAAAATTTCAACCCTGGATGATGGAAAAATCCTGGTCATAATATGTAGAAAATAATTGTTAGTTTTGTTACGTTAATGAAGCGGTTTAATGGGTAAAGTAAGACGCCCTTTTTGTCGTAGGTATAGCTTGGCATTTAACTATGGATATTTATTATTTTTTAACTACAAAATGTCATTACTGTAGCAACACCAGGATGCTCATAAATAAATTTGAAATATGCTTTTGACAGTTCGTTTTCTACAAGTCAAAACAACATAATTCTTTTTTATTTATTTTAAAAATTATTTATTTATAATCTTCGATCTGTGACTTTGATTTTATTTTTTTATTCATCTAAATAGATGGTTACTTCAATACAAAAAAAAAATAGAAATCCTTTCCATGCGTAGAGGTATATAAATAGATTCAACGTTCCTACCAATCACAAAAAATCAGTCTAAAAAGTTGGTCCGCGCGTGAAATACGAAGGGATGTGAAGCGACTGTCGATGTAGCCCGAATCCTTCCGACCGCGAACGAATAGAACGCACCGCCGGCTGGAACTTTTCTTACCGGCGGCGCGGACCGACTTGAGATGCTCTTTGCGTTTTTTTTTTGGAGATTAAAAGGCCAATTTACAGCATATTGAATATGGTAAAACCGATGAGGTTACAACATTGCTTTTTCTATTTTTACCAGAGCGATTTGTGCATTCATGTAGGCATTTTGCAGTAATCTTTAGAGATCCATACCCGGCGAACGCTTGTAATCGACTGAAGCCCGTCTTATCTCAATGTAACCAATTGGCCTCATGAATGTGGTCCATATTTCGAACGTTGATGTTTACTCCATTTGTATACCTCAATGTTTCCTTGTGATTATCGTTCTTACAAGCCGTTAAATATTAAAAAAAAGTTTTAACATAAAATAATCTTAGAATATGATGTAGAATCATCTCCTTTCAGAAGTACCACTTATTTCTGAACACCGTTTGGTTAAGGTAAAGAATATGCACTGGGTTCATTGTTTTTTTCAAACTTGTATTAATTTTCCTAAGAGCCATCTTTGTGTTGAAATTTTTAACCTTTTAAACATCGCATCGCCCTCAATTTTACTCTACTATTAAATGTCAGACTATGTTGTTAGACAGCGGTGAATTAATTGAAAAACTGAATTATAAGTTTTGTATTCTTCGTTGCTTTTTACAAGACATTTTAATTTTGTGGATATGCAACGTTCTTGTGCCTTTTTAAATGAATATTTTGACCTATGAAGAACTTTAAAAAAATGCCTTTATGTCTTTCCACTGTCGGTTTGCTTCGTCCACCCCTAATGTAAGGTTTTTCTCTATAAAATAGAAGATTGTTATTAATCCATTGAATTAATTATTCCTCATATTTTTCGATTATCTCCAAATTATGAATTCACGAAGTTGCTATCGCCATTACTGTGTCCTGCGAATTTAATGAAATTGGTACTTGATTTTATCGGCCCGTTATGCCGTTTGAATAATCGTTAAAACAGGTTTTATAATGCTCGCATATAATTAGACGGTTTTATAGTCGAACCAATCTTCATTTGGGTGAGTCATCGACAGAAGGACAAATGTGCTTTTTGTTGCTTCAGATAGGTTCAGCGAAATGGTCAACAGTGTAATAGTATCAATATGCGGTGGTCGTCATGCTTAACATAGTAAAAAATTCATTTGCATAAGATACGTAAATTTTTAGAAACATTATCTGAAAGTACAATTATTTGTGATTTCACATGCTTATTTAAGATTGATAATTCAATGTTTTATACCCCTGGACTGCTTATATTTGATTGCTTTTCACGTACCTGGTAAGACAGCTCCTACCATTTATTGTGACAATTCAACTTCAGCGTCGCAATATTATTCCCCTATGCGACGGATTTCATCTGGGGAACAAATACTTGAAAGTTGTTGACATGTTTGACACATCAATGTTACAGTATAAACATGTAATTAGTACGGTTTTTTTCACCGAGTAGATCTAGGTTATTTAAAAATATTTTACTCTGGATACAACCGTCAAATTATGTTGTTTCTTTTTATGTTATCTATTATAATACATATGTACCTTTTCAATATTATTTGTAAATGTCCATGTAAAAGCCTGTAATAAATTTGTATACCGTAATTTTGTGACATTCCACCTCAAGACCGCTTTACCCTAGATCAGAGGTTCCAATCCTTATTTTACTTCACACTTTTGAACTATATTTTTCATCTTTACGCGACAATGCGTAAAACTATATGTACACCGTGACAGAGATAATAATTTCCGCGGCCGACTCTATACCCTAACATGTTTTTTTTCATTACCCCTGTTCTCCATTATGATAGATATTTGCTCTTGATAAATATTCATGTGCATATTTTACATTAAATATTATGTAGCACATTATTGTTCACCTGAAAACAGGTCCCGAGAACCTGGTTAGGTGTTATAACACCGTAAAGAAATTGACAAAAAAACTACTAATCCATCAATAAATCAATGGAATAATTGAACAGTTCATTTTGTAGCATGATTCTTTCAACGATATACCTACGGCAAATTTGAATTCAGAAGGAAATTTAAAAAAAAAAATTCTTTGTTGCCATGGCTCCCCATTTCACTCCTTCACCGCTCCCTTGAAGCCCTTCATCGATCAAAATCAATTCAGGTGTGATCTTATTATTAAAATATATCTACCAACAGTAAAGTCAACCTAGTTTAAACTGTAAACAATCTAACTTAAAGCTAGGTTTTTATTTTAATATTAGGGAAGAAAATGTTGCCTATATATATATAGATCATTCCTTGTTGCAAGTTGTCTAAAATGGACACATGTGTATCTTTTGTCTATTTTGCTTTTACGGCCGTTCTTCCCCACTTTTTGAATGATCAGTCTGATGCACCAATCTGCCCAAGCGTTTTGTTCAGTATTCGCTGTTTGCCTGTTTCCAAGCATTTTTTATCCAAAATTATCTATGGCGGTGCCCGCCCACTTTTGTGAACTATAAAATAGTGTCCGTCCACTTTCATGGACGTACATTTGACATTTGAAGTTTCTCTTTCGTGAAAAGCAAGACAAAACGTAGCTTATAGTAAGCAAAACGAGTTAGGTTCTCTTCGGTTTTATTTAAGACGTACAAAAAACATGTTTTGTCATTCGAAAACGGAAATAAGTCTTTTTCATTCAATATTTCAACGTTTGAGATTTTACTGAAATGTGTTCACCCTATTGACACTTTTTATAGCTAGTCCCCCGTTGAGCGGAACTTAATTCACAAAAAACGATATCCTGAATTGATCGTGAGTTTCGTTGGGAAAACCGTATTTGTGCATTTGAACAGTGTTAAGGCAAAACAGTTGCTCAATAGGGTCGGGAAGAACGACTGTTAATGTAAGAAAAATTGTATCATCTCATATTCTTTCCCTTGTCCTATTCGGGTGGGGGAACCATCGCATCGACAACGCATATTCAGGCTTCCCTGTCCTGAGCTACTTCGACGGCCTCCGTCTAGTGGAGTTTTTTTTTCAGCCAACTTTTCCTGTGGCGGCTCACTGAACATCTCTTCCCTCTGAAATCGCACTCTGAAAATTTTATGAGAAAATTTGAAAAGATTCGTTTTCTATATTTAGTACAAAAAAAGCATTCCATTTTTTCGCTAACCAATCGTAACTATCGATTCGTGACGTGTGACTTAATTTGTCATAAATTTCACCATATAGCGGCGAATATTGATAAATCTCCCGGTCGCGAAAAGGCTTTCTTCGAGGCGCAATCGTTCTGTACCCCGCTTTCTGACGGGCGCTTTCATCAGTCAAAACGGAGTGAACGTTCAATTTGAGCCACAATTTATTGTTATCGGAAGACTTCGACTAAGCGATGCGAAACTAAGTCATCTCCCTTTCAGAAACAATAGAAATAGAAGAAATTGTTAAATAAAGCTTTAGCATGCATATTATATTAATTAAGTACATATATGCATATGGTATTATTCTTAACCTATTTTATACTTATATTATATAACATATTACTTAATATTACATTATGTTATTTATACACCTTACATATTATTCCTACATTACATATTATTCCTATTATACATTGTTATTTTGCTCACTTATTTTGAAATTGAACAGTTTTTTTTTTTAAATATTCTTACTAGATTCTCCGTTTTCAGGCTATCGGGAAGAAAATTGTATATGTATACGAGTATGTATATAAACCCTCATGGCCTTTGGTTCTTTTACCACTTTCAGTCTTTACTGTATGCGTGTACAATTTATTATGTTTTCTTGTGTAGTGTTCGTGTACTTGTGATGTTTTTTATAAATGCTGTGTTCGTGTTTATCTTGTATTTTGTAGATGAATAGGCATATATTATATTCGTACAGTTTTCTGATTTTCAACAAGTTCATTTCTTGGTATTTTTGTGGGGGTGTCTGGGTTATAATTGAAAGGGTTTTTTTAAAACTATTATTATATTATTCTGTATTATTTGTAATTCGTTCACGTATATGTAGTGTGTGTTTCCCCATATTTCTATTAGGTAATTTAAGTGGGACTGGATTAAATTAAAGTGTAGGCCCCCCTTAACGCGTGCTGGTAGAAGATGAGCTATTTTACCAAATACACCAATTAATTCGATGATTTTTTATTTTAGTTTTTGTATGCGTTATTTAAAGGACATGTGTTTATCAATATATAGGCTCGGGTATTTTTCACTATCTAAAATGCGTAGGTTTCTTTCTAAAGATTTAAGTTAACTAAATAAAGTTAAGATTTTAACTCCCCTGTTATTGCGTGCGACCTTCCTGCAAAAAACTACCCTCACGTCACTTTGACAGATCGGCGCTTAGCGAGTAATCCCATTTGCATCACGACTAACTCTAAGCCGCGTTGGTGGCACCGGTATTGTGCGTTTAAGCCTTGACTTTATTACTTTCTGACGCATTCCATCGGTCAAGGTATGATTCTCATAGGAGCGGATTTTCCCTTCAATCGGCTCTATCGAACATAATGTATATGTACAGACATATTATCATGCCTTTGGTATATTTCCCGTGTAGATGAATAGAGCGATTGAGCACGCAACAAAGTAGGTAACCACTAAAATACAGTATAATGTAATTTGAAATAATGTGTGTTCTTGGCCCGTTCGTGTTGATTTCGCTTTTAGTACCAAAATGCAAAACCCGAGTCGACCAAACGCGTTAAACTAAAAATGAATGAATAATGTAGTTTTTGCATTTTGGCATTGGGCGATGAAATAATGTATTATTATTATATCAGGTGAAAGAGAAAAGCGATAGCAGAGAGTGTATATGTATGGTAGATATAGAGATAATACCCAATACTCGTGGCTGGGTGGAACGGAAGAAACTCGAGGATTTACCAAGAATGCTTATGCGTAAATACATAAATATTACTAGATTAGTTGGGGACCTGAAATATTAACGTTATTTTTTGGGAATAATGTGATTATTTTTGGTGAAATTCGGGTTATTTTTGAGAAAATTGTGTTATTTTTCAACGAAAGTGGTGTTATGTTCTCTTGTTGGTATTTTGCAAATTTTTTTATATAATTTTTCATCATTTTAATATTATTTTATTATTGTTTTATTATTATTATTTTTTAATTAAAAAAAACAACGACAGTACAGGCATTTTCGACATAAAATTGGCTGCGGTTCATTTTATGGCTATTCAAGCTTGTCAAAACTATAGACAGGAATATTTAGAAAAAAATAAAATTATGGACAAGGCAAACATTGGATTTATGAATGAGGAATTTTTCTATCCTTTTTTAATCTCGAACGACTTCCAACAACCTCTATTGATGAGAACGGCGTTCTATAAAACAGTAGACTCAAACCTCTGATGATCTGGTTACTGCCTTAAAAAGGCGTCGACGTTGAATGGTTGAACAGCTGACACCGACAGTACTTCCATCAGCCGGCTGTACTCTGTATGGATATCACGTTCAAATGTGAGCACCAGCACAATACACAATGCTCGCTGGAGACAATGCGTCTCTCTCGGTACTGGTAACTGATACTGATAGTTGGAGTAATGATTCCAGCAGACAGCGGATTGGGGTTGAACTAACTTCGGTAATTATGTGTCACTGTACGTTTAGTTTTGTGTTACCATTTTCCATTGAGTTGGATAATTTGTTGATTGTGATTAGGGTGGGATTTGTAACCAATGCACATAGTAGTAATATTATTATCCTTGCCTTATGCTAAAGGTGCCAAAGTCGTTTTTTTCCGGTATTGGGTGAGATTACTATATACAAATAAGAACATAAAATAAAATAGTAGAAAATAATAAATGAACAATGTAAATAAGAAAATCATTGAAGAAGATAATATTAACATAACCTAAATGAAACATGAAACCAAAAAAACAACAGAAAATTAAAAGATATCAGTCCCAGATGCGACTGATATCTTTTTTATTTTCTGTTGTCTTTTTCAGTTTCATGTTTCATTTAGGCTATGTTAATATTGTCTTCTTAAATGATTAAATATTACAATTAGGTTTTTATACTTCAATAAAGTAATTAAAAATTAAAAAAGAAAACATCATTGATTGAGCACTTCTATATAGCGTTATTTATCCATCGAATAAAATATTGTGAACTTTGCCGGGATTCCACGATGAGGACATTTCTGGAGTTGTTAATCCTTTCCCTCATTCCTGCCACCCTGATTCTTATTAGGGCTGAAAATCCAGGAACTCACCCCTCGATGATTGATAGAGAAGATACCGTTCTGCGGTATTCGTTGTTGTATTGTATCCGAAACCTTTCCATGGTTCTCTTTTCGAAGAGCTTGAATGTGTACAAGGTGGTACAGAAAGCTAGGAAGAGTTTTATTTTAACCCGTGAGTTGTGGAGCCAATATCTCTTCTGATTTTATGGTCAGGGCTTGCCTATGCTTTGCGATGTCGTCATCATCCGTTAGCTTGTTGGTGATGCTGCGGATTTTTAGAAGCTCATCGTTCTAAAACCTCGGGGAAATGTTTATACGCATAACGCTCGTGGGTAGCTCAGTTGCAACCTCTCCACCTTTCTCATAAACAACGCTCGTATCGGAAAGAGACATTTCAACATATCTCTCTGCGGCTGAATCTAAGAGCCAGATACTTCCCAGTCTTCTTCTTTCCTATATCTGGTCCTCTCATGTTCCTACCGCCTCACAACATTCCTACTGGCTCCGGTAGTACTGACAGTACAGATGGTATGATATCCAGTGTCCAGTAGTGCTAATCTATATGGTGTCTGTCTGTTGCAGGATTGTTTCGGTGGGCAGTGGGGACGCGGGCGGCAGGGGCGCGGCGGGCGGATGGTGCGCGCGACGGCTCGCGGCGGCGGCGGGCGGTGCGCGGCGCATGTGGCAGGCGGGCGGCGCGGCGGCCTGCTGCCTGTACGGCCTGGCGCGCGGCCGGCGCCGGCCAAGGAACTCCTCGCCTGCCGCCGTAGGTAACTATCCCACCATGACCAGATCGCACTCTTGCAGTGACCACAGCTCAGGTAACCACTCAACCAACCCACACTGGTGGTATGACTCGTATTCAGTGTGTTCCAAGCTTTCCCGTTCCTTCCTCTAAATCTCCACCTATCTTCTTCAGTGTTCTCTGCCTCATTGCTGGATTATGTACTGGCCCATCACCTGCCACCCATTCCCCGCATCCTTTTATTACGTTATATGTCCACAACTCTTCCTTGTGAAAAATTTCCTCTGAAATGCTTCTAACTTACTTACCCACAGATAATTTACCTATAAAAATACCTTCTGCCTAATGAATGCCTCATCGCTGAACTTCCTTAGTTACTTTATAGCATTATGTTTCGTGTCATTGTCACCATACCCTTTTCATATCTCTCTTTGGTTATATGTCCACAACTCCTCTTCTGTAGTTATAATGGCGGCACTATTGTCTTGTTTTTTTTTTATCAATCTCCAAATATAGTTTTTCATCTTCTACCTTCGATGTTCTCTGCCTCATTGCAAAACGTCTTCACAGGTCACTTTATTTTTAAATTTTTTTATTATTTTTTATTAATCTTAATAAAACATAATTACAAAGGAATGTTTGTCTCACTGGGAAAATTTCTGTGTCGAGACACTTGTTCTGTGATATTGCCCATTTCACAGAGCATCTGACGTCAGTGGTATTTTCCTTGTACACAATCATCCGTTTTGGTTTTACTCCTCTTTAACTTTAACTCCTCATACATTTTTCTTGTAGTGTTTTTCTATTCATCTTTAGATAACTTTTATCATTCTGGTGATTTGTATTTATTTAGCCTTTAACCTATTTCATCCCTGGAAAATAATTCTACTAATCATATTCATCTCCCCGTTCATCCTCTATTAATTAAATGTTTTGTTTGTTGTATTTTTCCTTACTCTAATTTCAAATTGTTTTTTTCCAACCACTTTAGGGTTATATCTCGCTTGCACTTTCAAATACCTAATCGCAGAGTCCGGTTCCTTCTCAACAAAATACTACACTTGCTCGTCAAGCTTTTCTCAGCTGGTTGAGTTTGTGATTTTTCAATTACATCTTAAGATGGTTCGTAAATGCCCCATGAATTGAGAAGAGTCCATTTTAACAGGTTTTTAGTGCATGACAATCAGTTGTTCCATTGTCGAGACTAGCTGGATCCCGATCGTAGAGTAATAATATCCTCTGAGATGAGTGAGTATGCCGCGAGGCACATGTTTCAGCCAACGGTCTCTTGTTGTAGTTGAAGCGGTCGCGACGGGGGCAGGGGGAGCAGGAGGCGGGGGCGGCACGATGGTGAAGACTTTTCAGGCCTATCTCCCGCCCTGCCACCGCACCTACTCCTGTATACACTGCCGAGCTCACCTGGCGAGCCACGATGAGCTAATCTCTAAGGTAAGACACTACCATATCTTATATCATTCTTTAGAAACATTTAACATTTAACCAAGCTATATTATAGCAGTTGATCAAACGACAAGTCTCTGTCTTTCTACTAACTTCGAACTACCAAGATTAATAGCAGACCGGAGGTCGTTTTCACGGCATTATCTCTAACCGCGCGGGCTCTGATAGAATTGACAGCAATGTCAAGTGTCTGTGAAATGGATTAGGTTTTATCTGTTAGTAAACTGGACATCGTTGAAACTAAATCTCTCAGTGCATCAGTTATATAATTACAGTACGCTGACATACGTTAATAAAATACGAATCATTTCATTCCTGAAATCTGAGACGTTCTTTTCGCTATAAGGACTTTCGATTTCTCTGATTCACCCTCTTATACTGCTAACTTTCTTTCATGCTTCAACGAGTGACTTAACCGTTAGTAATTTGCTATTTATGTCGATTACAAATACAGTTATCGCTTTATATGTTTTTGTTTGTCTATTGACCCTATTTCACTCGCTGCACGTGTCAATTCACCTGTTGCCTTTGGCTTCTTTTCTGTTCATTAAATACATCGAGGTGCAAATGAATCTATTTACGAATTATTATACACACGCAAGCCATTGATATTTAAAAGTTCTTTTGTCTGAGACCTCTTTGCTAAATATAGTGTCAAAGTGCCAACTACCCGGTTCAATACTTCAAACATTCGTCTTTATGTTATTGGTTATGAGATTCTTATCAACGAAAATTATGGGCAGTAATAATTTGCTTGTAAGCTGTTGGCGACTTGACCTTTGCTCTTGCTTCGCGTTTTGTGACGCGTATTCGTTTGAGGGAGTCGTTAATTATAACTTGAAATACCAACATTATTAAAGCGCCTATTTTTGTCGGGATATCTTGGAACGCTCCAAAAATATTAATTGCTTTTCGGAGTTCCCGCGTTTTTCTTTTCTACATAGTTTTAAATGGTAGCATAACTTAATTTTTGCATTGCTTCAAACATATTAAAGGTTATAAACAACACGCTATTGATATTGTCTTGGAGAGTTGAATGAGACTCTTTTGAAGTAGCGATGAGCCGTTCATGAACGAGCCGTTCTTTTATGGTGGCTCATTTTGATGAGTCGTGAGCGTACGACTCCTGGTAAACCGTACTACGGCTCAATTGAACTGTGACTCTTTTTGACAAACCTTGGAACAACTTAAAAAAATATTGTTTATTTATCTAAAAATATAAACATATCTCAGATGTTCGATAGTATTCTTAAGCATTACTATGATGACGCATCTTTGTTCTAATTTGCTTATATAAAATCATCGTATACGTGTCTAATTTCTACAAGGCTAAATTATGCCCACGACGTGGGACTTGCAATTAATATTTGGCGCCTATACGCTGGGAGCTGGGAGCCGTTGGTGTATGAGCTCTCGAATTGGCTCTTAAACGAGCCGTCGTTCAATCGAGTCGAACGAAAATGTTGAGCTGGTACCGTGACTCCCGCTCTTAACAAAGTGAGTCATGACTCATCACTATATTGAAGATCTAACTAATATTAATCAAATAATTTCGACTTTCCGACTGCGATACTTCATGGAGCATATTTGCGACATCTCGTATATTACGATACAGCCGCATCTATTTGATGTATTTGAAACTGCATTTTAGTTTAATGAAAGAATATAGCGTTGTTTTAACCACACTTATTTTATACGCATACTGGTTTCGGAACAACTGTTCCTTCACCAGGGCGAAATATGTACTAACTTGACATGAATAATATTACAAAATTTTAAGTGAACATATATCTAGGTGTTCAAGTCGGGGTGAGGGCGTGACTAGGTATTAGTAAAGTGTGAGGGCAAGAGATGTAGAGAGGGCTGTAAGATACTTCCCCACCTTTCTCTTCCTGATCTCCATCACTTCCCCATTACCTTCAGCCTCACAATATATCCCATTTGGGAATGCCATAGTTTCACTGGTTCCAGACGGTTGGATTCACATAAAAAAGATAGATTTTTCATTGTTAACAATAGACTCTTATTATTAAAGGGTTGATTTGATAGTGAAGATAATGCCTTGCGACGACTATTACTATGTCTAAACAACTAAACATTCATTTGAAAATTTTGTTTATTTATGAACATAAATAACCTTTTATTTTAAATGTATCTAAGTAATAAAGTTCTTAAGTACCTACCTGTGTTTTCCATTTCCAAAATATTCTATTCAAACAAACCTTTTTCTTTTGAATACGTGATCTGTGGCTAACGCAAATAAAACATGGCAGGTTCAATGTTTTTTACACTATTTTTAAAACGTTATAGCAACAGTTTTACATAATGGATTTCATTCAAACTACTCTCTAAACCTTCCCGGCACTAATGAGAACAAACTGTGCCATTTTCAGCGACATCGGTCGACTAATTTTCGAGGAAATCGAGGACAGGCAGACAAACATTCATTTTTATATAAGGAGATTATTTGAAATAATTACTATGGATAGTCACAACGTGATAGCTTCATACAATAGTACCTATTAACTATTCAGTTGAATAAACCTTAACATTTTTTGCTATAATTTGTGTAGGGGGCATTGAAATTATCTTAAAAACATAATACGAGTAAAGTATATAAGTATTATATTGGAGTCCAAGGCTCTTTTTTTTGCTTGTTATTCACAATAACGAAGAGAAAGCATTACCCAATGGAGTTATTTCAGCGTAATATGTAATTCCTTATAATAATATTATCATAAAACAAGAATACAATGGCGTCATAGTAATCTATAATGCCGAGACAATGACAGCCCGACTCCTGACGTTGATTGCTTATACGATATTATTACTACGAGTATAAACAATGCATTGGCCAAGGACTCGTTGGCGAGTCGTTGATGTTTCCTGTTTAGCAGGCGACGGTGGTACTGTAGTTCTGCGATTAAGCATTAGTATACGAGTAATACTAGTAGTTGCGCTACCCCTTTGTTTAGACTGTTTTTTCCAAGTCTTTATTGAAACGATGATTAATATGGCATGGATATTTAAAATCTTCATAGCTCACGGTGGACGTGGTGTGTTGCACGCAGAGAATAGTCGTTTTGACCTTAAAAAATCCAGTCGGAAAAGATTGCAGTTTTATTAAATTTATTGTTTTTAACATTTTTTTAAAGAAAGACTAGAATTCCCGAGTTACGAATAACCTGACAGTATTTTGAAATCTCCTACTACCATCACAGTAAGCGGAAGATGTTGCTTGTGTCGTGAAGGCGGACTTGAACTCACGACGCTTGGGTGGGACCCAAACGCGATGCCAACTCAGCCACTGACCGGTTTTAACATGTTTGTTCGTGAAACTTTTTTGTTTTAAAATTTATGATTCTTGTTTCCGAAAATATTAGCGCCCAAGGCGAATTTTTATGTATTTTTGTTTATTTTAAAATTGCGTCGCGGAACAAATACGCACTTCATTTCCTTGTTCTGTAGGTAAGAATTGTTTAAAAAATCGAATTTGAAAATCGTTCGTTACTTGCTTCATTCACATACAATACAACGTCTCATAGATTATCTTCTGTTATTCCGGCTTCTGGCATGGCCCGACTCGAGTATTTAATTCTCTTAATCGTGGCATGTCTTCCTCGGACGTCCCCGGCTTCTTCTTCCATTCAAATTCTCGTCATGTATTCTCCTTACACTCCTTTCTTCGTTCATTCGCTCTACATGCCCGAACTCTCTAAGCGTCCCTTTCTTAATCTTGCTCATTACGCTTACATCAGTCTCAACATTTTTCACACGATCATACACGGTTTTACCACACATTTGTCTCAGAGATCTCATTTCTACAGCATTCAGTCTACTTTCATACTTCCTCTGGCAGTTCCATGTCCCACTGCCATACAATAAATTGTATTTAACAATAATTCATAAACTAGGTAGAGACAATTAGTTCATTATTTTTTTGAAATTTGTCAAGTTAGATTATTGTAAATAATAAAATAGATAAATTAGTTGTCGTATTGCTTGCGTTAGCAACCTGCGGTGACGTGCAAGTGTCGTTTAGTGCCTTATATGGGTGCTCGACCTTAACTACGAGTATACGTAAAATAACTAACTTAATATATTACACATTTGCTACAAAATCCACTAAGGGAACACACACCTTTATCTGAAAGAAATTGTTTTATTTGACCTTTAAACTTACCAAAATAACATATTTTAGTACTTCTTGTAAGATTTATAAATCTTTATTGCTTCGTTTGTGACATTTTTGTCCAAAGTTTTATTTGATTTGGGAATGATTAGATTTTCTTTTTATCATATTGCACGTTTTTTGTAAAATGTGTGTAAAGCGCCCGAGACGGACAATATCAATTGTCCAATAACTTCGTCCAGGCACGATGGATGAGCACAAAAAATTATCAAGAAATAGTTGCATTCGAATCGAAATGTCCGAATTTAATACGTTTAGTCACTAATTTATTTTTATTTGAAACACATTATTTAACAATAATATGTAAGAAAGCTTTGACCGCCCAACTAGGAACAAATCCCGTTTTAGGACAGTTAAATTGACAAGTTTAGTTCATATTAAGTGTCATTATTTATTTATTAATTTATTAACGTTCCGATGGGCTTTTACATTTAAATGATTTTGTGTACAGAAAGAAACAAAATCTTTAAGTTAACAAAAAAATAACATGATACATAGTTGATACATATCGATGAAGATGGTATAAATTGAACTGGTCTCATTAGCTAAGTTGCTTAAGCGGTTGCCCCGGATAGGCAGAGGACCTGGGTTCGAGTCCCAGATGCGACTAAAATCTTTTTATTTTCTGTCATTTTTTCCGTTTTCATATTTCTTTTAGGTTATGTTAATATTATTTTCTACAATGATTTGATACATAGTTGGTATATGAGTGTAACATATTTATTATCCAAAAATGGAAGGGGAAAAAAGCTAGAATTGACATAGTATGGTAATATATTATATTTAGAAAAAACTGTAATAATTAAGTATAAAGAGATGTGAAGAATAGTACAGAAAAAAAGTTGTGTATACCAGATAATTTGAGTATAGTATAATAATTAATATAGAATAATAGTTCAAAGAGATAAGAAGAAAAAAAGTATAGAATAATCGTTGAAATAATTCCATACCGTTTTTCCCGTTTGACGGCTTAATTATTTATTTGCTGACTGGGAATGTATTGTGCGTTGTGTGGACTGTCTGGACGACAATATTGACAATTGACACACATTAAATCCTTATCTAAGTACATCCAATGCCAATGATGACATTAAAACTCTAAACTACTCTAAATGCCACAAAATGAGGTCTATCATAGACCTCCTGGTCGAGGAGCCAGAGGTGGATGGAGTCGTATTTGGACCCCAAACTAACGCTATGTCACTCAACATATCACGATCAAAAGTAGAATATTTAACGCGAGTGCTAGCAATATTGACATCCTGCTACTGCATGAGACACATGTACCAGGAGAAACTTCTCTCCGACTACAGATTATTTTTCGTGTAATATGTATGGACTAGGTTTTGCCTATTGCAGTCCTCCAATTTGGTTTGTACATATTTAAAATATGTTGTAATGTGAATGAAGCAATGAGTGTATTAGAAATAATTTTTAAAATAAATATTATGAAAAATAGTTCTACCCACCCTCCTACTCCTACCCCAACCCCTACCACTACCCCTACCCCTAACTCTACCCCTACCCCTACCCCTACCCCTATTCAGTTCTGTGTGAGCCTTTTCTCGCAAAAGGGGGCCTAGTATGGATAGAAGGTGGTAATTTGTTGTAAACATACTGCATACGTTTCCCGAACACTTCTGATCGTTATATTAGTGACACTTGAGTCCTTATTGCCTGTTTGTTTTTCACAAATAAATCTTTACAGTAGTCAATACATTTCATGCCACTTATTGTATTGAAACTGGTTTTACCGTTACAGACGAATACAGTTTTATTGGTGTTTCAAGGACAGTAATGGAAAATACCCGACACATTATTGCTGTTTGCTGTGTTCATACTTTTAAAAGCTTTTTTGACGCTACAATCCAATGGAAAGTGTCCGTTTTTGACACATCAAGGAGAAACTTTATCTAATAAAACTATAAATACAGACTTAATTTGATCGTAAAAGTTTTACTGTACTAAAAGTGCGCAGTTTTTAGGTTAGGTCAGTCTGAGCTGTAATCTCCTGTCCACTGGACAGAAAATCCCTAGAAGTATGACGCTTTTTCTGTATTGTTTTTTTTATATCGAACTGTAATGAGAATGTTTATTGTAATTTCTTCAAAAAATTGGTATTCTCTTTGTGGCATCATATGTTATTAAGTTAAGTTACAAAATAGATTATTTTATTTTACCACGAAACGATATGGACTAGTTGCTATAACACGGGCCCAAGCTAACGTAGCAAGTAGGGAACAACTGAATCAATGAATTCCATTAATATAACATTATTTGTGAAACTTACTATTGTGAAAAATATAATGTACACAATATCAAATGTTAATGTAAATAAACTATTTATACTCGAAAGAAAACCGATTTCGCCAGTTTACATCAGATCTTTCGACTCCCAAGCCCCGGACAGGCCGATGAAATCGATTATCTTTTCAAGAAAAAAAATCGATGTTTAAAAATGTTTGATCAGTTTTATCAGAAATAAGGAAAAATTGAGCTTACTTAGACCACACGGACACGCCCACAATACTTTTCTATCGGTTTATCTCTTCGGTTTCTATGTCGATCCATAATCTTCAACCGCCGGTTATAACTCGATTTTCCTGGGTGTTCCAATACAGTTTGGTAGTTAATCTGTGGTTTGGACAAACGACGCTAAAGCAACAATTTGGGAACGTCGTTATTAAATGGCATCCCCGTGTTGTGATGATAGCACAGAATAACAAAGAAACAATAGTAATGGCACTAATAACTTCTATATGTGTGTAATCCTCGACAGCTGGGGAATAAACACATAGATAGATAACCCTGTTAAAAGTGGTGTCACCTTGGCAGTAAAAAATTAAAAACGAGGTTTGAGTGTGTAAAGCGTTTTCTGTTGTATCGTTTTTTTATACATTGATCGGGCATATTACGCTATTGTGCTATAATGTGAATGGAATTTATGTTTTTTTAGGCCAAAATTATGTATTTTATTTATTTAAAACAATGATACTAATTTGCGCAAATCGCGCAAATGTAAATAATTATCTGCTTTTAATCAATATTACCCAGAAGTTGAAATTTCATTTGTCATTTTATATCCTATCATTAACTGCCAATTATAGTTTTTTTAAATTCAGTACCTATGTATTTATGTATGTACGTTGTTGCTTTTCAGGTGTTGATTATCATTACTTGTCAAGCAGTAACGCATGAAGAATAAGGCGCTCACGGCAAATTACAACTATACGATTTGAAATTTGCCAATCAGTATGGAAGTGAGGCATGAAATTGGTAGAGGAAGGTTGAAATTAAACTGAATATCGTAGAAATCAGGTCTTTGAGGCGAATATGTGTTGTTAACATACAGAGAGTGGTCTTAATACCATGACAAGTGTAATACATTGGATTTGAGCGGGGAACGCGGGAATGCGGGAGAAGGTGAGGAGGGAGGTTAGGCAGGTGAATTTGAGTGAGACAGTGTGTGTGTGTGTGTGTATATACCCTGAGATAGGTTTCTTCCAGGGAATTCGGGACCTACGACTAGCTCGCAATCGGCAGGCCTCGGAACTCTTCTTCAGGATCGTGAATCGACAGGCGGTCTTATAATTGGGGATTGTGACTCGAGACTTTATCAATTAAAACACTCAGATGCTTTCAAAACTCAGAAGTTTACTCGAAAAAGGACACAGACATAGTAAGATTACACAAGGGGAACAGGCTAACCTAAATATTACAAATAATGTTACGGGTAATCTCTCTGATTCTCTCTGGAAAGTTCTCTTCGAACGTGCATACTTAAATGTGACTTGAAATAGAATTACAACACAAAGAAAGGGGAATAAGCAAGATACAGCTCACGGTTGGGGATAATGTGGCTCGGACATGGTGAAGTCGAACGTCTATCGTGTGTCCGGGTAGTAATCCATGGTCAGGTCCACGGTGAATGGTGCACCTCGGGGAGGATGTTGTCAAGGCCAAGTCCACGGAGAGAATGGTGGAGTGCAGCGAGCGTGGGGGAACCGGAACTCGAGTGCGAGTGGTGTTTATTTTGTCGCTAGGGGTGCTAATCTAACGAGCGGCTAGTATTTATGGGATATTTGCGTTATGTAACAGTGTTAAAACTGTATGATCGTGTAAAAATGTTGAAATTCTTAAATAATGCAATATATGCGTAATGCGAAAGATTAAGAAACCCTCAAGGGACCCTCAGATGGTTCGGGCATGTAGAGCGAATGAACGAAGAGAGGAGTGTAAGGAGAATATATGACGAGAATGTGAATGGAAGAAGTCGGGGGCGCCCGAAGAAGACATGGCACGATCAAGTGAATGAAATACTTGATGTGAAGGAAGCAAGAAGTGTGTGCCAAGATCGAGTTGTTTGGCGGTCCGTCCTTTCTGCCTATCCCTGCGGGGAAACGGCGTGATGGTTAGTTAGTGTATTTATGTAGCGTTTCGTGAACACCTCACCAGGAGAAAGTGTACCGAGGTGTTTTAATAACCTCATATCATATTATTTTTCCTTTTCTGAAAAGCTTTCATTGATTTTTTCAGTAGCATTGAACATTTAGCCCGAATCCCTACACGAATTAACCTTTGCCAATAATACCAGATTTTCCGTAGGAGCGCAATATTGGCCGGAAAACCGGCTTAAGTATAATATGTTTTGTTTACCTGTTTACCTATGTGTTTCGTATTCTCCTGATAACATTACTGGCCGTCACGTTTTATTTTTAGATAATATTATGATTAAAAAAATGTTATTCTGATAGCGGGTCTCGTGTCTTGATAAGGGGCTTAACAGAGATAGCTCTGGTTACTCCGAATATTTTATATCGATTTGTTTACGCAACGCGATACCTCTGTTGTGCTATTTATAACACATTTTTATGGCGTAATATTAATTCAGTTACTTGAAATACCGAATTTTGTATCGTTAAAAAAGGAGTTTTAATATTTGTCGTAGGCTCATGTTATTCGTAATACATGACTCTTTTCATACTTAAATTAATTAAATTTAATATTCCAAGTAAAATTTTATTCAATTGTAACAATAATTTCAGGACTGAATCATAAAAAAATTCACTTGTACCTAGACTTCACGCAGAAGGTAATACTTTTTCAGACATGGTAGATATGTTCAACTGCACGGAATACAAATACAAAAAGACGATTATTGCATATCTCCTCGATATGTATTAATAAGTACTCGCATGTGTCTGGAGTCTCTAGAGTATAAGTATCAGTGAATGTGAGGTGTGTTTTGTACGTTCGCCTCTGTTGTTAATTATTTGTAATGGTACTTACGCGATGTTATTGCCGAATTTGTTCGTGAGACAAATTAAATGTTTAGTTGTTGTATTTCGTGAAGGCTGTCTATTTTACATATGTACCTACTGTGGTGTGTTTTGCACCTATGTCACTATTGTAATTTGAATTTTTATAACAAAATATGTAAAAGCCCATATAGGGTGTATAAAATATAAAAAGTAAATAAATAATGCGCGAATTTATTACGTATTAATCTGGAGTACTGATAGGTTACTATTTTTTGGTTTGTAAGTATTTTTTCTGTATCTGTGCATAATAAGATAAACCCTAGCAAGTAGTATTTGTACAGCTCCCCTGAGATGATTTTCATAAAAGCGGCGCTATGCAAGTCATCCAAGTATTATTATTAGCTGGTTGACATTTTAACTTGAATCTATTTTATAAAATTCTTATTCACTGTAAGATTATTCTTTCAAGTGTTCGGATTGTATTTGCATTCAGATTTTTTTTATTTGACTTTCATAGGTCTCCAGCTGTGCTGACTGTGTTTTATGGTGTGGGGTCCTAACGATATGCCATTCGCTTCCACACCATCCAGCTACCTGAGGTTAAGCCAATAGTCCTTCGTCCAGCGGGCTTATTATAAAGAAGTATTTTTGATGGTCGGCTGTATTCCATCCTTGCTAGTTTGCTGCGTGTCATGTTTCAGTTTTATGAATCTTGTTATTGGCGACCTTTCAAACAGTTCGGTGTTCGTAGTTATCTGTTTTCGCCAGACTTGATTTACATCGATTAAATTAATAAGTTCCTGGGAATATGTAAATGATTATCTTTGAGTTTGACGATCGTAGCCATACCGCAATCCTGCCTATGTGACCTGTAACATGTTTCATAACATCCAGTCACTTGGTCCAGCCGTCGCCTCAATACAATTTCCATTTCCAGTTATTCCGTAACTTCTCTGTCGCGACGCTGTGAAGACGCAATGTATTGATCACAAAGATATTTCATTAATCCAATTTGACGGGTATTTTGTTGCATAAGTCTGAAAGCCAAAGAATTGTTATAAGAAGCTTAAAGGTAGGCAGGTACTTGTTGGTAAACAACGCCTAAATAAAATAAAGAACCCCATTTCAGACATAGCATAAGAATGAATGTGAACTAAGTTTGAAAGTCTGCAAAACATTACAAAAATATCATATTAACATAGACACTGGTTGACCTCATCGCTAGAGGTTCTCCTAGAGAGAAATTTCCTCACGAAACGCAACAACAAAAATAAACGTATACAGTAATTCATTCGCATACTTACCTCACACTCCACATCTTTTTTAGTTGTTGTAGTAGCAGTATTGTTCTTTTAATAAATAGAATCCGATGATATTTTTGTTTCTCACTCAAGCGCGAACTGACGAGTGACATTACCTTCGTTAAAATGGTTGTTTCGTCAGATAATATTATTATAGTACGTCGATCCGCTCACATTCGCTCAGGGAACGTATCACCGAGCCCACACGTTAGCCGCTGTTAGATGGATAGATTAATACCGTTGCTTGCAATAGACCGGTTATTCGACTCGCTCTGATAACCGAGCACCGATGAGAAGGTTAATGCTTATTACATTATCGAGCCTGGCGATGCCCTGTGCTCTTTTTTACCCAGCGCTTGGACTGACTAATACTAAAAATAAATAAATTTTTGCTTACCGTTCGTTATATGTCCTTTTTTTTAAATCTGACGTTACTATTGATCAAAATAACATACTTTTACCATACGTTCAGCGTTCCTGACGGATTTCCCGTCATTTCTAGCGGATTGGAGTGCCTCGCACTGGCAATTTCTTCAGGAAGATATTTATTTAGCCTAACGCAGATATTTGCAAGGACTCCCCTAACCCCAACCTAGGTACCAAGGGTATTTGTGGATTATTATTGTACCAGTCGATACTGATTGAAACATGTCGCACCCATTATTAAGAAGAAACGTAACCACATTACATTGCAAATTGATAACGAGTGATAAAAAAATTGTATTTTCAATTTTTACCTCCCACCCCCGGACGTCGATAGCTGTTGCGCCTTTTGTTCGTAGTTTAGTGCACATTATCGACAGAATATCTGGCGGAAATCTAATTCAGTTTTGACGGGAATCTGACGGATTTTACGCACATTCTAGCGGAAATGTCGATTCCAAGACGGCAACGCTGCACACGGTATGGGCTGCTGTTGTGTAAGTCCATCGCTTCTTCTGTCTGCCTCTGGTTCGCTTCCGCTGGCACCCACTCATTCATTATTTACGGTCATTCTTTCTTCATGGCCAGCCCGTCGCAGTCTTTTGGACTTATTTGAACAATTATTGAATTAAATAAAAGCTATTCTAGATAAAGTATTCACCGCATTGGATAGGACCACTAACGTCAGAATTGATAGACTAATACGATTTAGACGACTGGAGACAATGTTCAAGTGACATCCATTTTGGCACCAGCTTTCATTTACTGCCGTCCACGTTTATTTCGCGTGATTTTGACTCCGATAAGCAAATTAGAAAATATTTATAATAAGGGTCAACCTAAGTATATTCGGTTTTTGTAAAAAAGCCGAACCTTTTTACTTAAATTGGCAGCACGCCTATGTCGTCCCCCGTTTATATTATTTTGGTTTCTTCCCCTTACGTGTTGGGGCATCTCTATATATTATTTTCTCTGTGGATAGGATACTTCGTCAAGAAACAAGATACAATATCAACAGCTCGAAGGTAAGTATTTGTATGGTTCTAATGGCCCTCCCAGTGTATTTGCCGAGAAAATAGTTTTTAAACCCTTTACCAATATCTTATCTTCGTGTTACTCGCTACTCTAACACTTTACAAGAAAGGGATAACATGATTGATGGACCCGTCTCGTCCTTAAAATAGTTTCTATTCGGTTGCGCGGTAGGAGTCCTCGCGGTGGGAGTGTCACTACAGTCTTCAAGGACCCTTTAAATCGAGACCCCCCTCGAGAAGGACCAACACCAAACTCAATAAAACACTCATCAGACCAGTGAACTGCGCGCACAAATCTGGGCTCTCACTTAAGCCTCGGTCACACGGAGAAATTTTGACGCTGCTACTTGAATAGTAGCGTCGCATGATAAACTCAGCTACTAGTTCCCTATGGGCTAACCAGATCGGACCGAATTCATAACCTTCCTCGATGCAACACTAATTCTAAGCAAAACTCCGTCATATATCGGGCATCACACATTTTTAACACGCACTACTCACAATTTGACATCTTTAACTCTGCACCAAATTCCATAAAGTCACACCGGCGATCTATCGAACCTTTATAACTTCAGATACCTACTCACCTCATACTACCAACAGTCTATTAACTTTATATTTATATTTATGTGTTTATATATATATAAATATAGAGGCCGACAGAATATTGGATATTTTTGGATGTGTTAAAAGATCTTTGGTAGTAAGAAACCGGAATCGAGTCTTGTAGTGCTTATGCTGATTGTAGTCGGGTGTAAGTTTAATATGCCTCTAATACACTCGTAATCTACATTAAAGGGTCAATTTCATCGTAACATCGTAACTAGTGTGCGGGTTGGGTATCGCAAGGGTTCCCAACCTCAAAAAGGTAGGGAGCTAATCATTGGGATCGACTTCTAACAAGAATCCTACAAGAATGTCTGCTGTTGCTTTTTTTTACTTCGTCAAAACTTTGACCATTAAACCGCTTCATTTAAGGAAAATAATATATCGGTATAAATTTATTCAACGACTAGGAATCCCTGCCCTATGGGTACTAAGGAACCCGTCTGGTTGACGTTTGATATATGGTTTGTCGCCAGTCTAAAAAAGGCTTGTTTTTCCCTAAAAGTTTTTCGACCAGATAATCAAAACTGGCAAGACATTTAAAGAAGAAACTATTAAATTACTTTATGGGTGAGGCGAAATTTCTAATTTTTATTTCAATAAACATAGTTACCAAATAATTAATAAAGTCCCTATAAGAACTATCACTGACGAAATCTTCAACAACCTTGACAGTATGTCAATAAAATAATATTACTTTACATTCATAAATAAAAAAAAAACAAGAACAACAATCACACATATTAGAAACAAGATAGGAACCACAAACACAACATTTGGAGAAAAAAACTTTTTATACTATGGTACTAAATAAACTCTACAACAAAATCCCACTCTCCTTCGAAAATCAGAACACCCATAATAAATTTAAAAATCAAATAACTCACTGGATACCTTACAAAATATATTAACACCAAATACAAACTAACACCGAAACCACTCAACTGCGCTTACAACACCTCACATTACAATTAATTTATTTTTTTCATCAAGCTATCAATTTAATGTAATGTAAGTTCATATTTTGTAAATGAAATCCTCAGCACGGGAAATCCCAGTGAGGATATCATTATTTGTTATTTTATTATAAAAAAATTATATAATAAAACATTATTATTATTAACTCAAATTCGGGTCTGACTTGTCCGAACCGCAGTTAGTACTCGATAAAAAATGTTTTTTGTGTTTTTTTTTGTCTTACTGCGGTTAACTTTTTTTTTTATATCTACTAAATGTGACCAATCAACACGATGTGATTGATAACTGCTTGCTGAAAAACAGCAATACCCTTGTTTGTACTCGTACACTTAAAATAGTGTATGTATTATCATGTATAGCGTATAATTTATTCAAATTAATTTATGACTATGAATTAATTGTAATATTGTCTATTCTTGAAGAAGATTGAATAATGTTGCATCATTTAACTAAGTAATTGTAACAAGTTCATTTTTAAAATAATGGGCTCTAAGTCCAAAAGTCGTATCTACATTCATAGGTAAATGGTGAATCAGAGTTATAATTCTATGTTAATGATGATCACCCAAATCGTCGAAGAAGTCGCCGTGTCAGATCACTCGTTCGGATCCACGGACAATGTCAACCGAATACTGACACTGACGTAGTGACGTGGCCGTCTCTCTCTCCGCTCTCTGTCAAATATCTCTTCTTCCTTTGTTTCGATTATAGCTGTAACTCACTGACATTATGGGGTCGCCTGTCCCATAGCTCAGTAACCGGGGTGTTAAGTACTTTTTTAATCCGTTACAATCTAATATATTTTTTATGAGAATTGTTTTTATTTGAATCTAAATTACAAAAAATACATCATAATAATATTAGTATACAATTTGTTTTCAAGACACGGAACATTTATAATTGTTTCTGAAATACGCGATATCGGCTTTTAGGATAAAATTAATAAGCCGTTCTCTGGAATTTATCTTACTTTAATATTTGTTTCTTTTTTATTTGAAAGCAGAGAGATTCTCAGAAATCAACAAATCTTATCTTTTACCTCAGTAAAATGGCGGCGGTATACAGACAAAATTCGCGATAACCCATTTCCTCTTTAATTATCAAATTAATGATATGATAACCATTGCTTACTAATATAATGTTTTGAGATTTGTAATAACAGTAACGAAATTATTGTGATACAAAGCACGATACAAATATTTTTTACTGAAATTAGTTTCTTTTTACCTATTTTAAATAACTTTTTCTTAAGTTTTATTTTTTGGCAGTAAGCAGTCACTTTGTGGTTCGACATATTAATGAAATAAAACAATTAGATTTTCACAATAAGCAAACACTTAGTGGATTGAATGAATTAATTGAAAAGACACTTTGTTTGAATCCACTTATAATTCTGTATAAATACGTCGACTAGTTTCGATTCGATTGAATCATCTTCAGGACTTAAAATATACTAATTAAATAACTAGAGTGTGCATGTATATATAAGCGACCGGTTTTTTATAAATTAATTAAGTTTCGTGGTTATAAACAAAGTAATTGTTTTATTTAAATTTACTTATGTACCTTTATAACCGTCTTTCCTCCCTCATTTAATACGAGCCTTTCAAGATTTATAAACCAGTCCCCTCCCACAGCCCGCACCTTAACCTGGCTCAAAATGTTTTTTTTAATACATTTTAAAATATATAATTTCTGTCCCAAAGACTCCCAACTTGCTGGATTCATCATTTTGGGGTACGTTATTAATGAAAGAAACCCAACAAAGATGATAATAATAATAATAATAATTGGATAATTTGTATAGCCCCGTTTTTACGAAAAATCACCTCAAGGGCGCTGTACAAATATTACTTCCTATTCTTTATCTAATTATGTACAAACAGATACAGAAAAACACATTTACCTGGCAGGTCACTTCAGATGAACACAGTTTTATTAGAAAATTTATGCTTAGAGACGATATGATTTTATTCTCCTTTTCTATTTTCTAGTTTCTATTTTATTCTCCTTTTCTATTGATGTTACATTTATTAGAAGATAGGTGGCACAAGAAGAGTTGGTATTTATTTGAAATATTTATAATTTTTAGGAATCGCGAATATTTATAAAATGACCTTAAAAAGAGTAAGAATTTTTTAATAGATATTATTTTTTATTATTAATAGAGGTACTGATTTCTACATTTTTGATTTGTACCGAAAAGCACTGCCTTTTCGGCATTTAACACAAACGAGTCTTTCCTTGAATGAGCATTGCGCACACATGTAAGCTTAAATTTTTTGTGTGGAATAAAGTCCACATTAGAATATGACACGACTGTCATTTTGCATACTAGGTTGATTTCTTGCAATAATTTTATAAATTTGTTATTATTTATATGAGTAAGGTGGGGTAGGAAATGCCTTTGTGCTTATATGGAATGCACGCCTCTGGAAGTACGTAACCCTTAACGTGTAACACAAAATAAATCGTTATTCGTGTAATATATCACCGAAAACTTTATTCCGAATTTTTTTCTCTGTTAGTCTACTTTTTTATTTCAAATTATGCATCATCTTTATGAGAGTGGTGTTGCCACATCTTGTCTTATTGCTTTATTTAGTTTAATTATTGACTCATTCTAAGATACTCCGCTTCGTTTGCTTTAGCTTGTTCATTCTAAACATATACTGTAGAAGTCGTAATGAGAACGGGAAGCGACTAACAGTCCTCTCCGAGAATTGAAAGAAACAGACTAAATGCACTCGTAATCAGTTCCCTTTCGACGTATGCGCTCTAAAACCGTATATTACTTTACGAATACATTTGATAATAAATATTGTAAAGCTGATGAATTAATGAGGTAAAAAGAGGTGTGATTAGATATGTTGAACCCGTACAACGGATGGACGAAGAAGGGATAAGAAATATGGAGAATATTTGACGGATTCGTAAAGACGTGGCACAATCGATGGAATAAAATATCTTCTTTTGAACAAGTCAAGGAGTCGAAATAATCGTCATTTTTTTTAATACTGCATTCATAAGTGCATTGGAACAAAGATTTATTGTCCGCCAACCGGTGACTGCTCTAACAACTGAGCTATAGCGGGTCTAAAGGTTAACTCGCGATTTTCTAATGCGTATGATTTAAATAGCGAATATTGTACAACCGGTTATCGATACAGTAACCTGTCTTCAATATATATTTTTTTATAATTTCTTCAAAAGATTGGTATTCACTTTGTGGCGTCATTATTAATAAATGAATTAAACATTAATTTGTATTCATCATTTTTTTTTAATATATACATATCAACATGTTTTGAAAGCTTTCCTCATTGTTGATATGTATATATTAATAAAACGGTGAATACAAAGCAATTTTTATTTTTTTTCCTGATAATGTTAAAATGAAAATAACAAGAAAGGAGTACTTACCAAAACAGAGAAGTTTAGCACTTCATCCTCTCTACCTACACATGCGAGGAAACGTCGGGCATTGTGGGTTTTTAGCTAGTTAGAACCATTCCCAGAATTTTTTTATGAAATTACCGTGTAATTTTCATTACCCGTTTATTTTCCGGTCGAATTTAGTCCACAATGACCTGAGCACGTTTGCCGCGAAACTCTTCCTAAATATTGATTCTAAAACTAAACACTATGTTAGTATTGACTTTCGACACATTTGAACATACCCGTAGACTGATCATGCCACACGCTCACGATATTGTTAGGCAAACAAATAGAAGTTTTATTACCGCAAGTATGTAGATGAATTTAATGTGTAAACAATTACTGTACTTTGAATTATGCATTATCTCGCTATAAATGATTCTTTTGTTATTTAACCATTTTACAACAAGTACCCATCTTAATCTCAACAAGTATCTTTATACATTTTTTTTTTCACGAAATATATCAAGTCAAAAAATTAATAGCACTTTCCACATTATTTTTAGTGCTTATACTCTTATCTTCTTCTGTCCTCGATTTTCTCGAAAATTATTCGACAGTTTCGCTGAAAATAGCAGTTTGTTCTTTTTAGTGCCGGGAAGGTTTATAGAGTAGTTAGAATGAAATTTAATATGTAAAACTGTTACTATAATGTTTTATAATTAGTATGAAAAACATAGAACCCGCCACGTTGCATTGAGGTTAGCCCATAGATACACCACTCTGGTTAGCCCTGGGTTTGAGTCCCAGATGTGACTGACATCTTTTTATTTTCTGTTTCATTTCGGCTGTGTTAATATTATCTTCTTCGATGAAGAAATATTAATGTTTGTTGACATTGTATTAATTGATACTAGGTATATAAGTATTAACAACGGAAATTTTCAAACATTTCGACGTTCCAAGTATTTAAAAAATCTTTGCCAGTCATCATTTTAAAAAGGACAAAATGGCTATGACTCCTCATAATCATAATACCAGAGTAAAGCAACTAGACAAACTAAATGTACCTACTACTTTTGGACAAATAAATTCTGAATTTTTTTAGCTGTGAAATTATACAACAAATTCCCCTTATTATCTAACGAAGTAATTCAATCAATAATTACATTAAGTCCAGCAAAACTTGGCTTGAGGAATTAACAAAAGAAGAACTGACTAGTATTCTTAAAACAACGTCATAGTAATTACTGGAAATACCCTACCCAAACCTTGAAGTTGAAATATAAGTCGCTGAAACAACTTTATTCAAAACCTAGTTTGCCCCAGCACATGATCTCCTAGTGAGGAGGACTATGAAAAAAATACTATAGAATATATATATATATATCTTTTTTTAATATTTATTTTATTTTACCTTAAAATGTCAAAATTATATAGAAATTAATAAAAAAATAAAAAAATAATAATAAAAAATTCAATGTCTTGAATAATAGAGGTTGAGCTATTTTTACTTGTTCTCTTTCCGCCATTATGCTACATAATAAAAATCTTAAAGCATTCATAACGATAAACCCGTCAAAGTGCCCAATCCTTGAGCAAATAATCAGAAAGCTTCCCGAACGGAGCGTGCCGAAAAAATATTTACTCTACTGCCCGGAAAATACCGTGAGAGAAAGCAGTTTGGTCGTTGAACGCGTTTTGTTGTTTTGCTTTTTTTGTTTTTCATTTTGTGTTTACACCAAAATCGATAGTTACTTTAAATGGCCGGCCGGTATCATTACATTAGTTCCCATTGCCGTAGTTGGTAAAGTTCACGGCCGCCTTAATGCCATGTTTGCCGGGACTGTGTTTAAATTTTTAAATCGATCCGGTGCGTACGGTCTCGGAATTCCTAATGGTGTATGAGTAATGCGTGCCGGCTTGCTTTGTTCGGCTATTTTACATTATTTAACAAAAAAGTGTAGAAGATTTCTCCTACTTAAGTTTCACTTTTTTATGTTGAACTAGGGATAGAAAAGACACAATGTACTACTCAAACGGTTTACTTTACTATCCATCACTTTGTTTCGACGCCATCGCGTCGAAAGATCGTCCTTTCCTAAAATCAACCCCATTGTTCGATTCCCTCCCACATGCCTCTGAAATTATTATACTCTTCGTTAGTTCGTAGTCGAGTCGAATATAATTCTTCTATATGGTCCCCTCACTATAAAATTCGTTCCGATTCCATTGAAGAAGTTCGACATACATTTCGATGATCTGTTAACTATAAACTCGGATTACCTATTGAAACTATAAATTACAATTAATTTACGAAACAATTAGAATTATTAAAACTCTCAAATAGAAGACTTGTCTCTAACCTAACTTTTCTTTTAAAAATTGTTACTGGTATTATGGACAGCCTTGATATAATCCACTTAATTAATTTCAATATTCCAACTAGAACTACTCGATCTAAAATTTTATTCAATTGTAAAAATAATTTCAGGATTGAGTCATTCAAAAATTCTCTTGTACCTATACTTCACGCAGAAGGTAATACTTTTTCAGGCATAGTAGCTATGTTCAACTGCTCGGAATACAAATACAAACAGACGATCATTTCATGCATCCTCAATAGTTATTAAGGTATGTGTCTAGGGTATAAGTATCAGTGAATGCGAGGTATGTTTTGAATATTCGCCACTCTTGCTAATTATTTGGAAAGGTACTTACACTATGTCATTGGCTAATTTGTTCGGGGGACAAATTAAAAATTTATTTTTTATATTTGGTGTAACTCGGGCATAGACAATATTGTATCATGTCAGCTACAAACGTCTGTCAGATTATAGATTTATTTAGCAATATTCCCTCTTGACATTCAATTTCAAATAAATTCGTTGTTTTTTAACAGATTCCCAAATGAAATTTTGTTTTAGATTTTGATATTAAAACGGATATTTGCAATTAAAAATATTAAAATTGAAGTGCGAGCATAATTCAAAACTAAAAAACGCATTTAATTAGAGAAACCTTTTATATGGTTTATTATCATTTCACCTTTTACACAAAAACAACTTTTATAAAAATTCGCAAATCTTAATCAATATTTTTCAAATGCTGAATGTTGTTTCATAATTTTTTTCTAATTATTCGGCTGCGTCTAAGGTCAAGTTTTAAATGTGAAAAGAAAGCTTGAAATTCTCCCTTTTTCTAAAACTGCTTATATGCATGACCATAAAATGAATAATGTCAGTAATATGTAAAAAGTTCAATAAAAAAAAAATAATAATAAAAAACGAGTTTTGTGATTACGTCTCATTTGGTGACAGATTTAGCACAGCGTGACTCAACGGCTTTTGATGTTTCATGTTTGAGTGGCTAAAAATGGTGGGCAAGTCGGATGTTTGTTGGATACAGTGAAGTGCCAAACTCCTCCTTAATAAAATTAATAAGAAATTCTTTGTGTACACCACTGTTTAATACATACATATCCTCCTTCTTATTTTATTTTGTTTATAATGTACACAACAAACAGAGGGTTAACATAAAAAAATTACGACGGAAAATGATAATGATAAATACCAATCAATTTGCAATTACAAACAACAACAAAAAGTAACAAGAGAAAACGTTGTTTTCTTCATTCACACTTTACGCACTCATCAATTATTTCGGCTCTTGGCATTGACCTGACTATTATTATGAAATTGTATTAACATGTCATGATATCATGTTAATTTTTGTTTGGCGCCTATACAAATTACTATAAATGCTACCTATTATGCTTTGTCACGTCGATTTCAGTTATTTCTAATTTTGAAACTGTCAATTCGTGGAGGAATTCCATTTTAAATTTATTTATTTTTATTAAAAAACTTTTTTCCACTTATTTATTTTTCATAGGACCGGTTTCAACACGGGCATCGTCAGCCTGGCACAATTAAAATATGATTGTAAATAGGAAACACAATAAAATACCTGGGTAAAATGTAACTGGGAATTTTGTCGCAGACATCCAACGTGAAGGATATTTCCCTGATGTGAACACACATACGAGTATTACAACATAATAATTTTTTTAAAGACCCAGTAAAATGTACCTGATTACCCGTAGTTAATGTAACTATAGGACAAAAACTGCTATAAAATTCATTTTAGAAAACAAGATGGAAATCACAGGGAAAATACAAAACCAGAAATAACCATATTTTCAAATAAAAGCTGACACGATGACATTATATAACTTTTTTAAAAACCCATAGATTCAGTAAACAAACAGAATATAATTCGTCCGAAAACCCGAAATAGTTTTTAAAAACAGTAGTAAATAGTACATTCAGAAATAAAACAAATATCAAGTCATTAATAAAAACAATTTTTTTTTGTAAAGAAAAAAAATATTCCCTGGTTACGAATAACCTGACAATATTTAAAAATCTCCTACTACCATCACAGTAAGCGGAAGATGTTGCTTGTGTCGTAATGGAGAACTTAGCCAGCCGAGGAATTGGACTCACGACGCCTGGGTGAGATCCAAACGCGATGCCAACTCAGCCATTGACCTGTCAAGAAAAAAAGACTGGTTAGAAAGCAAGGGGACGCATTCCTGACATCGATGCTATATATACCATAGATTTAGTTTTAATTGTGTCAGTCTGACGTGACCCGTGATAGGGTGAAACCGGTCCGGTCGAAAACAAATAACTGGAAAAAAGTTACAAACGCTTTTTAATAAAAAAGCTAATCTGTAACTAAGTATATTATCCGGTCTTAAGTATTTAAAAGCTGCGCAGATAAAAGTTTTCCTAATATTTCCATAAGGAGCAATCACTTTCTGGTTTGACATAATTTTAAATAAAACAAGCACCACGAATTTTTTGCATTTTTACACGAACTGGTTTCGCTTAGATCAAGCTTTGTCACTATTATTGTTGTTTCCCACTTACACAATACTTTTACAAGTAATGATGTTGTATTCAATGTATACATGCATCTAATAACACGTAGTAATAAATGTTCTCTGCTCAGTCAGCACTTGTAGTTTTTATTAATTTTATTGCTGACTTGGCGAGTATAAAGGAGTCAGCTGTGCGCCATTCCATAATACCACCGACCTTAAACATAAACTACTCCATTACCCGTATGTAGTAGATGTCCTTGTATAAAATGAACAAATTTTTCCCAAGCATTCTACTTCATACTTAGATCTGTTGTCTACATTTAGTTTTACCGTAGCTTGCTGTCACCAATCAAAGTGGGCGACCGCTAAGAAAAAAAAGGCTCTAATGCACCAATACGTCATTATGTTATTTCCGTTAAGCGGTATTTAAACTCAAAGTTAAGCTACCCATTTGTTTTCATGAATTAACTCCCGTAAAGCGTTTAATTATAAACACATTATAAATATTTTTTGGACAATTCACAAATGAACAATAATAAAGTAATCCATGAATAACCATAGTTTAAATTTTTAAAAATTATTTGCAACTTAAAGGTAAATGGTTTTAATAATTACACATAGTACACATTAATACTCCCGTTCCGAAGTGGGTAACACACCTACCCCAAACGAGAGTGTTTTGCGATATCTAAGTTATATTAAATAATATCTATCAAATTCCGAGGAAATTACTCGCCGCCTCTTCTCTACGATGCGCAACCTCCCCGTTCGTATACCCACTACTTTAAAAAAATCCTCGCCGCAAACAAGCTAAACTTGTACAAATTACAGACATCACAACATCTCCAGGTTGATTTGCGAGAGCACGGTGACGTGGATTCCAGCTTACTGGAAAGGGCTACTGTAATATTATATTTATTTGTAAGAAACAAACAACTTTTAATTTAAGGAAGTTTAATAAAAGGTAAGCCAACAAAGTTTAGTGTGCTAACAGTGGTTTAATACAGATGTTTTATTTATGAAGCTGTCGAGATAAAGAAAAAACAAAATAAAAAGGAAGGCGGAGAGAAAGAGAAACAAAATATCGAACCGACCACATCAATTTGTGGTCGGTTCGATATTTTGAAAGGGTGTCGTGAAGTATGTCGATATTATGAAATTGTGCGTTATATTGCGCACAAATACGGAGAATTGAAGAATTTATCCTAAGATTAGTCCTGCATGCGGGCAAATTAAAAAAAATCGGTTTGTCGGGTTGGTCTTGACGGTATGTGAATGTTTATAAAGTTAATGAGCTCTGGCGAGTCCATGCCATTATTCATAATGTTAAATAACAAGATTTGATCGAATATTAAGCGTCGCGTTTGAAGCGTGATGAAGTTATGGAATTTTAAGGATTCGGTGTTATTTGCAAAGTGTAAATTAAATTTATAATTTATTTGCTCAAATAATTTACGTTGAATGCTTTCGATTCTATTAAGGGTCACTGTCGCTTTGTTATTTTATGGGGGGGCCACTATTGATCGTACTTTAAATTTTTTTCTTCAGGTATGTGAAGGTTAAAGAAATTATTGAAAGATTATGCAAATTTTTATACAATTCATTCAGCAAAAAATAAAGTGTCACTTAACAAACATTGCTGCTACATCGACTGAAGTAAAGTAAATGGTTATAATCAATATAAAATATTGTCAAGTTTTTCGTATCACAACCCATGAATGTATCTTTCTTTTTAAAATTTATTAAATTTTATCAATACTCAGTGGAAATATTTTATGGCCTTTAACGGACACTTTGTCGAAAAAAGTCTACGAATGGATTTTATTAATCTTTTTCTCGGATGTCTGTAATTATTGCAAAAAATACCGGCCTACACGTAATATTAAATTGTAAAAAAACTACGGTACGTAGGTTTACTTCCATACCATGCGTTGATCTCTTGCGTTCGCCTCAACGAAGAATCTTTTTTTTTTTGTTTTGTACCGAAAACGGTAGCTTCCTAATTGTGTGTCCGTAATGCAAAACTGCCTATTTCCAAAATCGGCAAACTTGAGTTATATATGCAGTCGGGGTAATTCGAGGCTAAGGACTCGACTGACATTATTATTTTTACGAATATTTTTTTGTAAAACGTATTATTTCCAGCAAAAAATGTACCCTTTTGTGGAAAAGTTACTATATTTCATGTGTACGATTTCCAATAGAATTTTGAGAGAAAATTTTTTTTTCTGCAAAACGCATTATTCGCCCCCCTTTTTGTTCTTTGTTCTTTTTCTGAGAAAATTCATTTAATCGATTTGTTCGAATTAATATCTGATGATGTCCGCACAATAATGAAGTCCCTGAAAAAGTGCGTTCCTTGGTGAAGATTTTTGATGATTTATCCTCTTTGTTTATAATTGAGCGTGTTGTTTATGTAGTTAGATTTAAACCTACTAGATTTACTTAATTATCGTTGGAAAGGTCCGGAATACCGACTAGAATATGATGCTCTTTTACAAATTTTACTCAAACAACGTCGTTGTTAGCAATCCTCGCGAGCATCGCAACAACGATTAATCGTCGTTGTCATTCTAAGGGTTATATAAAGCCGCTGCTGGCATGCGACATAAAAATTATTTACATACATAATTTTAATATTTCATAACCGGTTTCACAGTTCGTATTCTGCAGCCCGAACGTGAACAGTAATTACATGTAAATTCGTTCGTATAATATTCTTAAGTAAAAATGACAGGTGCCGATGACCATGGATAAAGAAATAAGCATATAATAAATAATAATATAAAAATTGAAAAAATTTCGTACATTGTGTGAATATTTATTTTTAAGTTTAGGTTTGGTTCGTCCAAGTCATGATCCGACAAGTCTAATGGCTCGTGAAGAATAAATTCACCGTTAAAATTCGCACTCGATTATTTGATGTTGTAACGGATCGGGACCAGGGGGCGTGCGGTCACCTCTGCTGGTTAATGAACTCTATTATATGAAATAGTACTGAATATTTACACTCGGAGAATATGCTTATTGCCCACTGACTCACCCGGTAACACTTGACTCGATGACTCTGATTTATATTCTTGCCGGTGTAAATTAGTATTAATCTCGCAGGAGGTCCCGAGGTTTCCTTCAGGACCCGTCTTATATTTACGGATTCTGTTTCGACGGTCTGTTTCGGAAGATGAAGTAGAACCTGGGTTTTGAAGAGATATTATATATCTTATAGGCTCAAAAAAACTCCAAATAATCCAGAATAGAGTAATGAGACAAATTTGAAAGTGTAATAAATATATATCAATACAGAAAATGCCCAAAGAATTAGATATAATCCGTGTTTTATTTTATTTTATTTTAATCATTTTTTCATTAGTTTTTATTAGTTTCTATTCAAAAGTTTTGCATGTATGGGACTATAGTAATAATTTTTAAGTATGAAGCATAGTTATAAGGACAGTATGTACGTATAATGCATATTATAACAAAAGTACAAAGTCACAGTGTTCACAGTCCTCCTCACTAGGGAGAACTGTTCTGAGGCTGTTAAACCAAGACTTTACCATAATATAACGATTAACTGTAATCAAAACAAAAACAAACAAAAAAATTCTCTTCAAATTCTACTTAATTTATATAGCAAAACTAAAACATTAAAAAAAGGCCATCTTTGAAGACCACAGACCTCCAATGATCATTGTGATTTCAAATACTGCCATCTGGTCGCTTGTTCAAGATAAATTTTCTCTTTACCTGGCATACGTACATATTGCGTTATGGATGAGCATATTTTTTTTAATTAAGTAGTATTTATTTTATCACTTTTTTTAATTGAAGGCCATTCGGCTTGAACTCGCGGTGGTTCAAAGTCCATACTCATCTGTGCTAATGCGAATTAACGTGCTAAAAATTGTTTTTACGCATTCCTTGAAGTAATAATATTTGCGGAAATGGAAATAGTTGTTCCTTGCCCGTATCTATTTGCCATGTGTTCAAAATTAGTGAAAAATATTTTCAAATACTGCCAGTTTTTTAAATTTCATGTTCAGTAGAATGCTTTAATTATTATGGTACTTATTTAGGATTATTTTCGGGCACATTACAAACTCATAATTAAATTTGAGTGAAGAGTGTTTATTATTAAGATATATAAATTCATTGCGAAAACGTATTGTTTCCATTAATTTTCTCAGATGAAAATCTTTTGCTTCTAATTGACAATTTCCTACCTTGCGTGTTTTTTTATAAATAAGGAACTCCAGTGAAAAATATTATGACTTTAAAAAAATATATATTCATATAGATCGGCAAACGCCGATTCTGCATATGTAAATTTTGTTATATATGTAGAATTTATAAATCGTTATTTAAAAGTGTGTAAAAACCATATCATCGAAACATTTTGTTATGTTGGTACCATTGCATTTGGAACATCTGACGTCACGTGCGCATTCTGTTTTTGGATTAGTATGGACATTGTTATTTTTCACTCTTGTTTTGTATTTTAAATATGTATTATTTTAGTATTGACGAAATCGAAACTTAATTTGGCTGACTTTAAGCTCTATAATTGTTGTTCAATGTAAAAAAAAACTGTTGTGAAATAAATTTGAGTATTCATGAGCAAACCAATTATCAATACGGATATTATGATAATATTAAGTTAATGTTTTTAAAAAGGTACATAATGTCATTACTTGTGTTTAGTTTTGGTTTACTACAAATATAATATAAAATTATGTATGGTAACGCTCTTCATTGTTTTAACATTTGATATTCTAACCCCAAAACCGACCGGCCATAGATTTGGAGCGTTTTGGCGGCCTTCAAAAAATTTAAAATTTAAAAATTGTTTTGACTATGAAAATTAACTTAATATACTGGTATTTAAGTTTGAACGTCAACTAGACAACTAGAGATTGCCAATCCAAATTTACGGAATATGTGAAACTCAAAATTCGGATATCCGGATTAAATCCAGATTTATAAAAAGTGTAATTTTATTGACCGGTAATAATAAAATATGAAAAAAAAACCTTTTTTTTTTAATATTAGAACATATTGAGAGGGTCACCCATTGAAATTAAAAAAAGTTACCAAGTTATTTACTTCCAGACAAAACAATATTTAATTCTATTCCTTCATCCATAGTTTTTCTCTCTTGCGTTTTATTATTTATTCTTTCTTTTGATTAATATTTTTTTGGCTGAATAATAATGACCACACCGATTTTTTTCTGCGGATTTTGATTGCGACAAATCCGGATTAGAACAAAATCCCGCTGGCAGCGGACAGTTGATAGTCGGTTTTAACTTTAAATTATATTTACTTAAATAAAATAATTCATTTATCAAAACGTGCTTTTAACATGTAATAAGAATGAATGCGTTTTCTTTGTGTTTTTGATGAATTTTCATCTTTATCGATTTATGTTAACTTGAGAAAATTTAATTTTCCAAACATTTTAAAGCACCATTTAACATATTGCCGACCTGCCCTTGCCCCCAACAAAAAATAAACTATTGAATCAATTTTATTCGATGTTCGTTCATAAAACATTAAAAAACTCAAAACATGATTCATCGTCTTTCGCACCTAAAGGGTTGTAAATTGTAAGTGCTCGTGCGTTTGTGATTAGTTCCCCCCTGACCTAGACAAGTGCGAGCAAGAATCAAGTTATATTTGAACATTAATGCAAATGCCCGAATTATTATTACGGTCACAATTGATTTCTTTTGCCCTTTTGACTGGTAAAAAAATTATTTGTTGGGAACTACCTCGAACTCTAGGAGCGAGATGTGTGGACAGGGCTAACGGTTATATTACTTTTATTACTGTAATAATGTGCTCTGAACTTGTGCCGGTCACTCACTAGTAGACGTGGTCAGATTCATTCTCAGTAGTGAATCGATTCAGTCTTATTCCCTGTATCTCGTGGATGTATTCATTTAATTCATTCCTTTAATTCATAAAAAAAGAGAAATAATAAATAAATCATTAAAAAAACATTGTAAATTGTACTAGCATTGGCATATAAATAAATAAACGAAAATATCAATCTCATTCACCTAAAGAATACAAAAAATGTATATATACATCAATGTAGTAAATAATTGATTCGTTTTTAAACACAATATTACTCGCCAAACATAAACCGACTAAAAGTGAGTGAATGACGCTCAACCACAGAAAATAAAGTACGAGATCACTTGACACCTTACAATCGAGGAAGTATAATATCGATGCACCCCGAGATTCTTACTTACAGATCACTTTGGAAATTCTCGCCGGACTACTGAAACTGAGGACTTGGCCGCAATGGAACTAAAGACTAAAGGAATCACCGCTGTCACTAAGAAATGAATTAGGAACCAGCGACTAGTGTCTTGCGGTGACTTGACTAACTTGGGTCCTGCGGACGTAGTACGGGTAGACTCGTCACAACTGAATATGGAACAAATACCATAATTCTTTGAATTATGGTATACAGACTGCGATAGCAAATACGTATGAACTCGGTATTACTGACAGGGTGACTTGCGGCGGTTTGCGTGCTGGAAAATGTGCGGGCTGCGAACAAACGATGACTTATGGAATTTTATGGATTACGGCGCCGGATATTCTACGTTAGAGTCCTGCACAATACGAAAATATCGTCGGCGATTTGGCGACTTCGCCCATTAGTAAATCACCTCAAGGGCGCTGTAAAAATACTACTTGCTGGGTTTTATTTTATTATGTACAAACAGATACAGAAACATACTCACCCGGTAGGTCACTCCAGATTAAAACGTTAAATTACAAAGTTATCACTTGAGAAAATATGATTTTGCACGCACAGGACACAATATTAGAAAACATTGCACATTGTTGTTTGTCATTGATATTATATTTATTAGAAGGTTATTGTTAAAATAAGAGTAGGTATTTATTTGAACCATTGTTTTATTTGAGATTTTCCATAATTAATATTTTCAGTTGCAAATATTTATAATTATTATTTAGAATGTCGCGAACTATGAAAAAGTTTCAAATTTTTCTGTTAATTACTTTAGGTAGGTGCTAACGGCTAGCTTCGCTATGTTAATTAGATATGCAACTGAACCATTCATGGATATGACTTTCCAAAGAGACGGGCTTTGAGTTTCGCTCTGAATTCTTTCGATTCTTTAATCAATCTTAGATCGTATGGTAGTTTATTCCAGACTTTTGGACCTGACACGCCGAAAGCAAGCTCACCAAACTTAGTATCTGGTGTGCACTTTGGTTCCTTCAGCCGTGTGCCGCGCGTTAGTAATACGGATGCAAGGCCTAAGGAATCAGGAATTAATTCCGTGTCAAACTGCGCATTAATCGTAGTATGTCATGAGATTGAATTTATTCATTTGATTAATTCATTCAATTTCGCCCTCATCTACTCGCAAGTTATTTCCTTGGAATATTCCCCGTGCGTGTCGGGAATGGATTAATGTAAAGCGTAAAGCAAAACGTGAAGGTCGGGGTCTATAAATTAAGGGTAATTTAGAAGTAGTATTAGATTGGGAAAGTAACAAAATAAAGTTAGCCCCTTTTTTTTCGGTTTAATTTAAGTTAATATATTATTATGTTGGATTATATTCCTTTCTGTGAAAATTGACATCTCAAGAATTTTTTTATTATACTTACCAAAGTCAAAGGCCGTTATTAATAACGGGGCTAACATATTTTTTAATCGTTATTTCTTAATTTTTTTTGTGTCGTCATAACTAACAAAATTATTTCTAAGGGCCAGTTTTATAAACGAACCATCAAATTTCTGTAAATAATAAAATTTTCAAATAAATGTTTTTTTTGTTTCTTTGTTTAGATGTATTAGATCGCTGCCAAATCAATTATGAAACCCAAACGACAAACAGGAATTCACAACTTACATAACTTTATTAAAATAAATAAAAACAAGATATGCATCAGCTAGTTATTAATACAAATTTAAGTACAGTTAGCTTCGTAATTTAGTGCCTACTTTGAAATGTAAAAAAAATATTATCATAGCGGCACAATCTCTCCCGAGGAACGTGCAAATTTAGCGATATTTTAAAATTATTATTTGCATATTTAATAATCCGGTGAATCTTCCGATTAGCATTCGTTACCTGCTATTGATGTAATAATCTCATTCACCGGTTTGAATTCACGTGACACTGTCCCCTTTACCCCGATTTTTCCCCACTCCTACATGTGTAAAATACAGTTTCTCGTAATGATGAAAACTTCTTCATGAAAAGATTACAATTGAACTCGATATTTATATTATTGGAAGCACGGAAATCTATTTTACATATTATTGTGAAGAGCAGATGTGCAATCGACTTCCTCTTCAAGGAATTCACTGAAATGTGAAATAGAAAAGACACGGAAAATAAAAAGGTAACGGTCGCATCTGGTACTCGAACGTAGGGCCTCTCGGTTTATCCGGGACCAGTGCTCTTATCCACAGACCTAATGCCACCCCATTGTTCTCCAACATATCTATCGATATCATACTTCAATTTAAGAACTGTTAAAATCATCTTCAATTAATTCCCATATATTTTGACTGTTGTCTTGCTATATTCACTACAAGATTCTACCCGAATTTATTTGCAATCTGTATAGTGTCTTTGATATACCTATTCGATTTTATTTATATGGGACATCTATTGACTTTTTCTAAAAGTCTAGGATTAATCCTATTTTTCTAAAGGTCTAGAATCGAATCCATGCAAAGAAAACTAACCCGTGTGATTGCGTATCTGATCAATTTGGAACGTATAATGATCGAATTTCGCACTATAAACTACAATCTCTGTCAGTCAGACCTAAACTTTCTGATGTATTCCTTTTGTACAAAATTATACATGCATCAATTGATACACCAAACATTTATCACAAATCGACATTATTATACCAACAAGAAAATCAACAAGGAGGATAAAATACATTTTTTATAGTAAAGTCCATCACAAATACGGGATATTTCTCTCCTTTTACATTTTTAATGATACAATTAATCAATTTAAAAAAAAAATTATCATCAATATCAGAGTGATAATTTGATGATTCCATTTAAGTACCGAAACAGTATACCATCAGCACAGGTGACAGACAATAAGGAGTTAGTTTATACACCTAATTTATAATATGTTATCGACATTTCATTTTTTTTTATTATTATTATCATTTTTGCGAGATAATTTTTGTTATTGTTTATTGTACTAATTGATTATTATTGTTATGTAAACATTCATGTATGTAAGTTTTGGGCATATTGCATGTTTTATGTACTAAAATAAAATTAAAAAAAATAATGCAATGCAGACGAGTTGCCAGTCTGAAGTTACAAGTCGATAGAACCCCTTAAAAGTTAACTCTATCGACCGAGGAATTCAATTATTTGTAAAAACAAATGCACTTCGAATGAATTTTTAACGTTTATTTACAGGTTCGGCATATTTCTATTATGATATTAATCGATTATTTCAAAATTTACGGAAAATGTATTTTTCACAATACTATTCTTTTGTTAACCATTTGTTACAGCTTCTTCAATTCGTCTTCTCGTATTACCAAATTACTACAGTGAGTGATTTGCGATATAACCCCTTTTGAACCTTTGTACCAATATACTGCGAAAAATTCCGTGATGTAGCCACGTCTAATTGATTTTGTTGGAACGACAGTTGATATTATGATGAATAATGCAGATGTACCAATTGATACGGCTGCTTGCAGTTTCCGTTCCAATCATTTTTAATGATGACCTCATCGCACTTTGTCAATCCTCTTTGTATAAATGATTTTTTACTCGTCGTATTTCGTGTGACCGTCTAAAGGTCTATTCACATCTACTAGCACCGCGCAGAGCAGAATAGTACAGTACAGGCACAGCACAGACGCAAGCATTCACATTATACCGTGCAACACAGCACAGACACAGACACAGACTTCCAAGAAACTGGGCGTCTTGTATAGGGCTATCAGATTCTTCAATAGTGATTAACTGTTAATCCTATGCAAATCTCAAGTACGTCCAACAATTGAATTTGAAACTCACCTCCGGGTTGGAGCTCCCAAATACTTGATGAACCTGCTTGATTCTGTGCAAAGGAGGGCGGTTCGTCTGATAATCCGTTGTTAACGGAGCGACTGTCATCTTTGATGCACAGACCGAATGTAGGTATGCTGAGTCTGTTCTACAGATATTTCAATGTAGCCTGCTCGAAGGAGCTAGCAGCGTTGATCCCATGTGACATGAGCGGAACATCCGTTCACGGTTGATGTCGGAAAAAAAGGCAGCACAGACGAGATGCGGTTGTCAACTGAGCTTACCGTCCGCCACAACATGTTTAAGGATTTTATTCTTAGGATACTTAGGCACAGATTTTCAGCCTTTATGGACTGCACGCCACTGCTTGTAACCTATTTGAATAGCTTACAGTGGCGTTTGATTATTTGCTTCTAAAAGTTAATCAGTTTGGAAAAAAATATTTATTTTATTTTATAAGTTCTGTAGAGCAAAAAATATTACTATCCGCCACTGCACTGCCTTAAAAACGGTATACTGTTCACATATTGTGTATATGCATTTGAAGTTTGTACCATTCTGAATCTAATCGCTGCCAACATGTTTGTACACGTTCTGTAGTTCTCTGTGGTCTCGTGGTTTCTGGTTTTACCGTCGTAGCGTCAGTGCACTCACCCCGGTAAACCACTAAAATATTACTATCCGCCACTGCACTGCCTTAAAAACGGTATACTGTTTATTGTGTATATGCATTTGAAGTTTGTACCATTCTGAATCTAATCGCTGCCAACATGTTTGTACACGTTCTGTAGTTCTCTGTGGTCTCGTGGTTTCTGGTTTTACCGTCGTAGCGTCAGTGCACTCACCCCGGTAAACCACTAAAATATTACTATCCGCCACTGCACTGCCTTAAAAACGGTATACTGCATATTGTGTATATGCATTTGAAGTTTGTACCATTCTGAATCTAATCGCTGCCA
Organism: Halesus radiatus; assembly: GCA_022606495.2. Taxonomy (NCBI): domain Eukaryota; kingdom Metazoa; phylum Arthropoda; class Insecta; order Trichoptera; family Limnephilidae; genus Halesus; species Halesus radiatus. Next base: position 133,913 of record JAHDVE020005519.1, read on the forward strand.
ACATGTTTGTACACGTTCTGTAGTTCTCTGTGGTCTCGTGGTTTCTGGTTTTACCGTCGTAGCGTCAGTGCACTCACCCCGGTAAACCACTAAAATATTACTATCCGCCACTGCACTGCCTTAAAAACGGTATACTGTTTACATATTGTGTATATGCATTTGAAGTTTGTACCATTCTGAATCTAATCGCTGCCAACATGTTTGTACACGTTCTGTAGTTCTCTGTGGTCTCGTGGTTTCTGGTTTTACCGTCGTAGCGTCAGTGCACTCACCCCGGTAAACCACTAAAATATGATATTTTGTTTGCCTAAAATTTTAATTATTTGCAGAAATATTGTACATTAATTATTACCCGAGTTTAATTACCTTCTTGTCTTTTTGAAAGTATTCTTTTTCAAAGCTGCGTAGCTCACAGTTCTGCCCTATTCAAAGAGTTACCTATAATCATACCGCTGATAGATTCGTTGCATCACAGGGAGATTAAAATAAATTAAGCTTTCGTTTGCAGGATCACGGATACGAGATTCTACACAATTTAACAATGCGGCAAATTTCAACTTAACTTCGTACACGGTATTACTAACATTACCGCCGTATCGCGTAATGCACAAGTGCAGCGACCTCCCGTAACCCTTGCCAGTACGAGCACAGCGGCTAATTGGATTGATTAGTGGGGCCACTGAAACGACGGATTTTGATCCCGTCGCGTCGTGGGTTAGTCGGGTGAGGTGATGGGACCATCAGCAGTATGCATTTCTGTTTCTTCCCTCTGCGCGGCAGTGAGACGCTCCCGGGGCAATGACTTGGAGCCATACGGCAAACAGCAGGCACCGACTGCTGGTGCTTGAGGTCTATGTGCTCTATAATTGGATTATTCAGTTATTTATGATGTATGAGTGGAAGTCATTCACTTATAATCTCAGATAATTTCGGGGTGCATCATTATTATTATACATGTTGTCTGGAAACTAGTGGTGCAAACGGGAAACAGGTGAATCTACAACAAATAGACGACCAATTAAAAAAAAATCGGTAAACTTTACCTTTCGGTTAAAAAACTTTTCAGGTGTCTACGTACCACAAAATCTAATCCAAATGTGATGTAGATTTACCAGTTTCCCGCTTGTACCGCGAGTTCCCGAACACCGTATATATTGTTTCTTGTTACGCTTAATTTGGGTATAAAGTGGCTTCCACACGAGCGGGCGGCCCAATACTAAAAAGCCATGTCATCCTTTCCTAATCGACGCTATGGGTTTTTTTAGTATTGGCCACCTGCTCGTGTGGAAGGCCTATAAGAAAGATTCGTTTTATAATACATATTTGTACTTATTATACACGAAGGACATATGAATTATCCCACATTTTGAAATCTTACAAAAGCTCTCTATTGGACGCTTTAGCCCGCTCGCTGACGGTCCGGCAATGAACGAGTATTTCACACCCCGCTCCAGACCCTGCGGAGAAAAGTCCCACATTGGAATGCGCTGCAAACCATTACCTTACTTTAGCGAACTTTACTTTTCTGAGCAGGGTCTGGAGCGGCGCGTGAAACACTCGTTCATTGCCGTATCGTCAGCGAGCGGGCTTAGACGACCCATTTTTTCCTACAGATTCTATACCGATCGTCTCTCCATATGGATTCGATATAAAAAAAAATAGCGCGTGTTCTGTTTTGACACCGACTTTTAATGACGGGCATTATTTGACATCTTTCATTGCTCTATACAACTATATGATGTTGAAATGTTGCGTGTTTATTTCTGTATGTATTTAATTATTATTAAAAAGATTTTATCTATAGACTATAGACTGTCTTGAACGTGTGTTTTATTGGTATTGTGAATTTGTCGTGTTTATTTTTTTATTATTTGTTGACAGATAGAAACGATCTATGCTTATGTTAAAGGTGTTGCCAATTTTTTACGTTTAAGTATCGTAAAATATATATATTTTTTAATGGCAACTATATCTGTATGAAATCGCATGTACAGAAATAATGATCTTGCAAAGCAAAAATTTCCACACGGTTCACGATGTGTATTCCACATGGGGATCGGTATGGAAATAGGTGTCGTATAAAGCGCTCATAATTCCTTGATTTGCGCTACTTTTTGTATATTTTATTCTACGTCCCCCACCAGTAGTTCCTTGAATTTTCAGTTAATGTATAAATATTGAGGTTTTTTTCTTTTTAATCATAAATGTCAGCCTTTTTTTAACGTATATTAATATTTCGCACGGACAATTTGATGATCACGAAATGACCGGTGCACATTTGTTTAAGTGTAAACGAAACGTGATACGCGTTCTCAGATGGCTTTTAGCACTTAATGCTTTTATATATTGAGATTTATTTATTTATTTTAGAAGTACATAAGATGAATTTATTTTTGGGGGTCTACATGTGCATACAGAATATGAAATGAAATAAATTGTTATTCTACGTTTAAAGCTCAAGTCCTCCAAGAAATTGATAAAAATACAATATATGTATTTATTTGTTTGTTTGTTTGTTTGTTTGTTTGTTTGTTTGTTTATTTATTAATCAATTATTAACGCCCCGATGGGCTTTTACATATTTTAACATTTTACATGATTTTGTGTACAGAAAAAAAGGTTTTAAGTTAACAAAAAAGAACATTATACATAGTTGATATATAAGTGTTACATATTTATGATATATATTTATATATAATAATATATTAATGCGTGACACAGAGAAATTATAAAGGGAAAGGTTTTTAATTTGCAGATAATATTTAAATAAATATATATTAATATCCTGATCTACATGATACATAATATAAAGTGCATAATATAATATAATTTAAGTGGGTGGCATTGTGAAAAAAGATAATAAAAAATAAAGAATTATACAATAGTTCCTATGCGATACTCTTATAATCATTGCACCATAAAAAATATCATTCAGGTATCTTTTAAACATGGGTAAATTTATATTCAATATATCTATCTATAGCAGAGATGAATTTGTTTTCAAGTGTATGTTGGCGAGAAATGGGTGCATGTATTTGTTAGTTAATCCCAGAATTATTGTTGCAGAATAATACACTTTGCCGATTCTTAGTAACTGATTTTATAAAATCGTGTCCTCCTTCCTGCAACATGGGCCAAGTCAAGACCGTTTGTCGATGAGGAACTTTGAAGTTATTTTTACACTAACATATTCAGTATTTTTAAAAGTTCCTTGAATGACTTCAGCCTTTATTTATTTTCATCTTTCGTATGTACACACTCCAACAAACTATTCATCTCAATATTTAAAAGGATTACGTGCTAAAAGCGATATGCAGCGGAAGTAAAATGTCAAAAGTTCACAATAATACAACACATTTACTGAGTTAAAAAACAAGAATGGATTTGGTATTCAAGGCATAGATAAGATACACACCCGTAGTGGAAGATTCTCTCAGAATCGTATCAGTTATAATAACGACAAAATTTTTCGCGTTTATCACCCAAACCGTCAAAAGACATAACACATAACGCTGTATTTACATAGTGAAATTCGTGTCATTCCGTACACTTGTTAATGCACCAGTTTATGGACTTCTGTTCTGTACAGCTGCGCAAATTGTTGTCTCAGTGTAGATCTGTTTGCTGAATTACTGTTTTTTTCTGCACGATGGTGATGTCATGGAATTTAATACCTTTTTAAAACGTCACATATAAATATTTTATCCGCTTTCTCGTATTTAATAATAATATATCAACTTGTTTTCAATTGATGACCTCCGCGGCAGAGTGGCGAGACCTTTGGCTCTGAAAACAGATGTAGCAGGTTCAAAATGCAGCGAAGAGCAAATAAAACGATAACAGGAAGATAAATTTGACTGAGAACACAACATGGGTTTTGTTGTGTTTTTTTTTTAAACGTGTGTATATTTATTTTATTTCAAATAAGATATACAACGATGTAGCACTCCCGTGAGTTATCAATTCAATTCATTTTGGGACTGTTAATTTTTGTTAAATAATATAAGGTTTTACAAAGTTTTCACGGCAATATGTATATGAAAATAAGAAAACAAAAAAAATGTGTACATAACAACAGGAAAAGATACAATGGAAATAGATGACAACTTTTTACGAAGGAAAAAAGTATACCTACATCAATCAATTGTTTTTCCAAAAAGCATTAAAAATATAAGATTTCATAACATCATTTCGAGATTTGTCCGAAGCGCACACATGTCTCAATTCCTCGTGCAACTTGTTATAGCTGGTGTAGGCAGTGTATTCCAATGATTTCACTCCGTATTTTGTCGGGTGTATTTTTGATATGTGTAGTTTGTGGTGTTGAACAATCTTAAATCCCATGGCAAGTCAAAAATGTTATGCGGGGCCCTGTTTTGAATTATCTAATTACCTCAGGTATCATTCGGATACTTGAACGTTTATGAACTTTTTCTGAATGTCCTCACACCACCAACCTTCTTCTTTCCATTTTCGTCCGCCTCACAACATTTCCCTATCGGGTGTAGAATAATTAATAGTCAATCAAACTGGTCCATGATAATGGGAGTCTTCAATATTTAAAAAAATGCATAAAAGCTTCTACAGTAAACCTTTATCTATTATTTGAATGCCCTTTTTCGTAATAAGCACTTGTCATTATTCCCCCCTTTCCATTATTGGTTAGTATAGTCAGTACCCTAATACAACGTAATTGCTGAGAATAATAAAACATTTATGATAGGAAACATTTTATTGTTTAAGAAATTAATACATTTTGCTTTGTCACAGTTTTAATTATGCCCCCAAGTTAATAGTCAGTATCAATGTTGGCTGGTTTACGTAAATAAATATAGCAAAAGAAACTGTTTTTGAGCTGAGCAATAATTTTTTGACAAAAATTCAATTTTATTATTTCACGCTATTAATTTTGTACAGTCACAATGAGGTCATTAGGTAAATAAATAGCTTTGTTTTATTATCACTTCATGCGATAATAATTGGTATTATTTCTGTATGTTTATTTTATTTGTAGGTTAATCAAAAGTTTTTAATAAATTCGACTTGCTGACGTTTGATGAACAATCATTATTTGTATTTTGATAATTGGCGGTCAGTCATTTTATAACTGTATTGTTACTCAAACAATCAAATTTAAATATGATATTAGATTATAAATTTGTATTCAATTGTGCCAGGCGATACAGTTGTTTTTTTTTTCGGGTTCTTTGGCATGTCATGTGTAGAATATGGACAAATGATTGAAATTTATACAGTATTGATACCCTGACGCTGTAGCTTATCCCATTTTTTTAAAATTGTACGCTGCACAAGTTTCCCAACTGCCCGAAGCGAAGTGGGGTTATTATAAACAAATACTACTCACAATTTAGGTTCCTCGCATATGGAACCGTGCGGGTTTGTGTGGTGGAATTTATCAAAAATCAGCATGTAAATAAAACCCGCGTAAAAATAAACGGCGTCAGTTGACGTTTCATACATCGCGATGACATTTTTGATTTTGCGAGGAAAAATGAAACGCGTACCTCTATTAAAATCGTAGACAAAACGTCCAATATTGGTGATTTCTGTATTGTCTATGCTTACGACCTATGTACGAATCTTTGCTAAGCTCGTCTAAAACCATTTATCTTGACCCGATAAACCGGCCCTATGACACCTTCATGTTTTCTCAAATGACAATTTTTTTTTGCTACTGATATTTCTTGTCTCAAACTTCAGGCAGGTTTTTCTTAATTGTTTTATAATGACGTGAATGCTATTAAGGAAATGAATTACTTTAAAGACTTGTGTTTTTTTTGTGAAAATGCTATGAAGTGGTGAATGGATAATTTTTCTTATTTTATTTATTAACGTTACATTAAGATCATTAGTTCATCTTTTGATCTCGAATTGCTCTATTAAATTGTCTGTTAAAAAGCTGCCACAGTAATAAAAAGTAAAATACCTGAATAACCTAATAATAACATTATTTACCTTTTTTTTTTTCAATCAATTTAATATAATGTAATTTCATATTTTGTAAATGAAATCCTCAGCACGGGAAACAGTGAGGATGTCATTATTTGTTATTTTGTTAAAAAAGAAGATAATAACACATTGTTATTATTATTATTAAACCACTTTAATATAATAATTTAATCAATTTTAACCCTTAGAGCACGAACCGTCGATAGATCGACTCTATTAATGCGTATAAAGTGCGCACTGTCGGAATACCGACTATTGCGCAGTTTGATTATAGGTATCGACCTGTACGGACGTGTCTTAGCGCGCGAATAATAACGTTTTTAATAAGCTAATAACCATTTAAAATTATTTTGCTGTGAATTTAACATTGGTATTTGTATTTTTTTAAGTAATAGTTTTTTTTATTTCTACCTGCAAAATGTCAAATTCGTCAAGTAGTGATGATGAAAATACTTGTGAATCTTTGAGTAGAAATGTTTATCTGGATGAAAATAGTGATAGTGACGATGAAATTAGAATGTTTACAAATCGAAGAATGCGTATTTGTAGTGAAAGTGGTGAACATTTTAGTCAATGATTTTTTTTTTAATATTCTTGTTTGTTATATTTTTTTTAATAATTAAATAAATACAGTTATAGTAAAAAATATGTTTCATTTGAGTAGTTTGATATGTCCCTTACACATAACACAAAGAATTACGAAAATCCATCTACACTTGAGGAAAATAATTATGATTCTGTGCACACTTAATTATTAAGGTACTTCTTTCAAAAATCCATTAACAATTTATGCAAAATATGTGAAAATAAGTTCAGCACTGAAAGGGTTAATATAGTCCTGATGAAAGAAGGGTACTTCCGAAACCGATCATTATATTAAATGAAGTGATTTGAAACATTTTTTTGTGTGTTGTCTTTTTCATGTTTCATATCAAATTTTTCGCTGTGGAAAGCGCCTTTTTCCACCCATAAGCGCCCTGACTCTGACTAAATTGAAAGCGTAACTTACTTTTTTCACGACGGGCTGTTATGTTGCATTACCGTCGCGTCGTCCGCCGCGGTTCACTGAGCCTTTAGCCGTTCAAATTAATTACATCGTTTTAAAAATATAGAGTCCATCCACTCACAGTAAAGTTCACAGCGAGCCTTTGTATGAATTCATGCACGCGATAATACTCTGTGCATTCTTCTGAGCGTAATTGAACCTGCCCACTGGCTTACCCCTCTCTATATTTATTAAAAAAAATAAAATATATATATATATATACGAGTATATACAGGGTGAAAAGGAAAGGAAAAAGGACATACATTTGGTCACAAACAAAACTGAATGAAATGTATTTATTTGCTGCGCCCTCTTCGGGCTGCATTCATAAGTTTCGTCGTCGGCCCATAAAGCTGAGTAATGCGTAACTCAATATTACTCAATAATATTATCTTTTTTTAGTACTCCATTTTTACGCATTTTTTTCTCATAACACTAACCAGTACCTATCAAACACATGTACGTAATTGTTTACTCTATAATTTTTGTTTTTTCATCTCTTCATAAGTACGTTCATAAGATTTTCCTGTACTATTCTTTAAATCTCTTTATACTTAATTATTATACTTTTTTCTAGATATATTATATTACCATACTATGTCAATACTAGTTTTTTCCCTTTTATGTTTCTATAATGACACTTAATATGTACTAAACTTGTCAATTTGACTGTCCTAATACGGGATTTGTTCCTATTTGGGCGGTCAAAGCTTTCTTACATATTATTGTTTTATAATGTGTAAAAAATAAAAAAAATAAAAAAAAACAATACATACGATCAAACAGTCCAAAGCGTCGGGTTCCCACCCAGACATCGTGGGGTCAATCATCTACCTAACTCAAGTTCTCCATCATAGCACAAGCTACATTTTTCTCTTACTGTGATGGAAGTGGGAGGAGTTCAAATTTTGTCAAGTTATTCGTAACCCGATAAAGTTAATCTTTCTTTGAAAAAAAAATAAATTATAAAGTATCGCACAGGCTTTAAGGGGGAGAGGATCCTCTTAGAGGGATTATTTATTGATTTAAATGATAATATCAGAAATCTGACCTTTTTCTGGCTGCCGTACGCATGGTTTACGTCAGGTGGGAATGCTCTCCTCGTTCTACCGGTATTTTAATGGAAGATGCTCTGAGGAACTAGCGTCATTGATCCCTTCGGCAGCGGTGCAGTCGGAAATACGCTAAACGCGCGACCAACATTTGTACACGGTTGACATTTGTCACATAAGAACTGGTTGCTTCTACGACTCGTTCTTGTGTCGCAACAGCTCGTCTGTGGAATAATCTGTATTTCCTCCCTCCTATAACATGGCTCTTTTCAAGACCCGAGTTCACTCCTTCCTATCCTGTAAAAGACCATTCACACAGCATCCCCAAAGATGATATAGGCCTTGAGGGAAATTATTTCCCTCAGAGTCTCCTGTGTAAAAAAACATAAAGATTGAATATATCTATCTTTAGTAATTTCCCGAGAATAGCTACGAATATTAAGAAAAAAATACTTTTTTGATATATCCGATCGAAAACGCCGGCGGTCAACAGATACAAATTTGGCGGATTAAAAGTCAACTCCAAATAAGTTAAGGAATTGCTGCGTCTTGTAGCAACCTGTACATTGCTGTACAATTCTCTTCATAATTAGTGGCTTTAGTTTGTGGAATAGTTCTTTGTTCGCGCACAGTTGAATAACCTTCAATAGAAAAAATATAATTACACACGGTTAATACGGCAAACCACCTTGCTATTTACAATGACACCTGCTTTAACCATCCACACAACTCTATCAAATAAGTGGATACGTTTTAGTTAATTAAATTCTAGAGAACATGTGCTTTGCAAGTAGATTTTTCTATTTTAAATTAATTAATGTAATTTCATATATCGCTGTTCAGCGTCTGTGACCCGTCGCGGCCCCTTTGGTATTATTTGATAATCTAGTTTCAGAGGCACAATAGCGTAGTGGTCTAATCTTTGATTCAAGAGGTTGCGGCTTCGGTTCCTTTCGGTCTATAAAATCAAGCTTTTCAGTTTTTTTTTCACATGGAAAGTTAGAATTTCAGTTGTAAAAATAACAACCAAATGCCGGAAAATCTGAAAACTATGTCACAGTATGTATCAGTTATAGCGTTGCAAATTATAGTCTTCTGATATGTAGATGTGTAGATGCCCGACCACGACTGTGAGCAACATTTTAATCATCTTTTCAAATCGATAAATAAACGTAAGTACGTACGACTTATCTTCTGTATTAGCTTCACAATATCATGCTCTACCTTTAACTTCCGTAATATTTTAGTATTTTTCCTTTCTAAATGCATTTCCCTATTTGAATATGTTTCCATAGATTTAATTTAATTAATACTAGTCTAAGTGGAGTTTCCTTATTCGCCGGAAGACGATAAACAGTCACTTCTACTTCCGGGATAGGTGTGGATCTATGATTTTAAGTCTTAACTAAGATAGCCAATTTGGTGTAAACATTGATACCAAAGCCAATTACAAAGTGTAAATAATGCCTGTCTGAAGTGTAAACAATGTTATTACAATTGTACTTCAAGATTTTACGATTGTAATGAATAATGTTGAAAGGTTCCTGGTAGCACCAAATGCCGTTTTGATTTCCAATATACGAGTCGTGTTTCCTAGAATACATCATAATTCATTATTGAATAGTACAGGAACAGTTTTCATTTACCAATGCTCTAGACTCTGTTCCGTGTCTCGTTTTCTTTGCACGTTCCTGCAGCCCCCGATGGCAAGAATTACTCTTGAAGACGAGACGTGAGCCTTTCCCAAATCCTCCGAAAACACGTATCTGGAGCTAGAAGCTTTTCCTTCGCAGGTTCTCGGGGAAATGGCGGACGACTGTCTAAATCTGAAACATGTTGATTATTTATTTATTTTAATTTATCTCGTGCATGTATTGGGGAGAAATTATTAATTCACAGAATGTATGATTTTTTATAACGCCGTTTGCGAAATATAAAGTCAGTGGCGTTTTACATAAAAACATATCTAAATCTATAGTTAATAACTTAAGTATCTTTGAAAAACTTAGCAATTGTACAATTTGAGTGTACTTCTTTACATAATATGTCACTCACTGACTGAAAATGTTCAGGACTTGGGAGATATTCTGTCATGTTAGTATGTTATAAGAAATATTATAATGACAGAAGATCCAAACTTGCGCAATACTTGCTGCTACGAGCGAGCTCTGTTATTCTATTATCCCCTTTTAACTCTATTATAAATTCATGGATATAACTTTTAGAAGAGATGAGTTTTGAGTTTCACATCTGAATTCTATATGTTGTCAGTTTTGTTCGTGTGATAGTTTTCTATGAAATATAGCATTTATTTTGTATGAACCCCTATTTTATGAATAATTTGTTTGTCGCCGGTCTGTTTCGTTTTATCCTAAGCTCATCAATTGCATACATTATTATGATTCTTCTCCATGAGTCGCTTCCTCATTGCGGAGGATCGTGACCCCCACTCCAATCTGCCTCGTGTATAAGGCGCCTCTACTCGCGATTCTGCGCTGCGTGGAGGGCCAAGGACACCGCCGTTCCGGACGCCTGCGAAATTTGGTCACTCCAACACATCGGTGACCTTCGTCTGCCACTCCTGCCTTCCACATTGCCAGTGACCATGAGCTTCTCCAGGTTAGAGTTCTCGTTTTGCCGAGCAACGTCTCCAAAGTATCTGAGGATACGCTGTAGGCAGACAGTTGATAGCCTATTGTGGATGCCAAGTTCTTCCAGAATCGATGTATTTGTGCGACTGACTGTCCATGGAATCCTGAGCATTTTCTTCCAGTATTACAATTCGAGGGTGCCTCTCCGCTTCCTTTCGCTGGCTCTGAGTGTCCATGTTTCCACACCGTAAAGAAATATGGAGAAAATCAGCATCCGACGTGTTTCATCTTGGTTGTCTTCGTTATGCTTCTATCACTATATATCTTTTGCCTTTTGTTCATGGCCTCTTTTGTCATGCAAATTGTATTATGATATAAAACCACAAAATTATGTGAAAAAACCGCATAGAGAACTATTTGATTAAATTATAGGTGGCTGCTTTTCTTTTCGTTTTCGTTTGAAACAAGCAATGATGCGAATCAGTTTCTGAAGAAAAAACATAGCGGTAGAACCGTAAAGATTTGAATCTAAAATATAACCGTCCAGACGTGTGAACTTTAAACTACACTGATTTAAATTAAAAGGTTGTCCCCAATTTACATAAGACCTTTCGACTCCTAACGAATTTAATTATCTGTTAAAGAAAGAATTTCTATAATTGAAAATGTTTGGTCGATTTGTCCATAAGTAAGGAGAGAAATTACTAACTTCAGGCACACGGACACGCCCAGAACACACTTCTATCGGCTTATCTCTTGGATGGTTCAGAGATTCCTAAACTACGCGGTATCGCCCCTCAAGGGGCATTGGAGATATCGAAGGGGGCTGTGGTGGCCTCAAGGGCAAATAAGGGTTGCTGAAGGGCTGAAATGGGGGGCGAGGGTAACAAAAATGTTTTTAATAAAAAAATTCGTTATGAATTTAATTTTTTCGTAGGTACATAGTTGTAAGAATCATACAACAAAATAAGCTATTCAATTTTTCTATTGATTAATAGTTTTTTGTTATTTTCTTTACGATGTTGTAACACCTAACCAGGTTTCTCGGGACCTGTTGTCAGGTGAACAATAATGTTCCACATAATATATAACCTGTAAAATTTAATACGCTCATCAATATTTATCAAGAGCAAAAAGCTAATAATGGAGAACAGGGTGGTGAAAAGAACATGTCAGGGTATAGAGTCGCGGAGATGGGAGTTATTATATCTCTCAGTCCCAGTTCACGATGTGTAAAAAGAAACGGGGAGGGAGGCTGGTAAAAAAATATTGTCCAAAAGTGGGCGGTAAGACGAATAGGGTTGGGAACCTCTGGTCTAGTAGAACCCCAAATATTTAAATGTAAAAACTAACAATGTCTAGACATAATCCTGTTTTATTGTGTTTTCAATTCGCCCTGCGGTTGTGTAAAATTTACGTGTAATGCCATTTGTAATTTTCACGTGAATTGTAAATTTAATCGCGGCAAGTGTTTCACGTTGGGTCATTGTTAATTCCACCCATTTATGAGTAGGAGTTCACCGTTCGGTCCCGTCTAGTCGCCGATAGGTGCCCGTACGCGTTTCCGGGAAACCCCCTGGTTCCTCATTAACCCGAACTACTTTGGCAGATTCGGGGGGCAGACGGAGGCAATGCCCGGATAAAATTCATCCCTGCCCTTCCTGGTATTCTGGTGGATGCATCTTATGCAACTTAGCTTGCAGTCGAAATTATACAGCATGCATCTACTGCTATTACGGCCATGAAATAAACTTGTGTAATAAAGAGGATGCACCTGCGTTACGTTATTTGTTTTTAAAAAGTATCTTTTTAACTTTAAAATTGTATATTTATATATTTAAACAGGGCGCTCCATAAATATGCATAAAATTTTGTAAAGTTTTATTACGAAATTCATGGCAACCTACGAAATATTATTGAATTTAAATAATTAAATCACTAAATAAGCATCATGCCGTTTCCCCGCTGGGATAAGCAGAGAGGACGGACTGCCAAACAACTCGATTTTGGCATACACTTCTTGCTTCATTCATACAATGTCATTCATACATTCTGTTATTCCGACTTCTGACATGGTCCGACTCAAGTATTTGATTCATCGTGCCATGTCTTTCTCGAACGTCCTCGGTTTCTTCCATTCACATTCGCGACATGTATTCTCCTTACATTCCTTTCTTCGTTCTAAATTTATGATATCTTTTTTAGCATTTTTTTCTTTTCAACTTCTTGTCACCAGTTAGACTACGGCATCCCCAATTACGAAAATGTTGTGAGGCAGAAGGCAGTTGTGGGGAGAAATGCGAGAGGAAAGAAGAACTCCGATGAATATCTAAATATTCAGATGTGGCCACTTAACATAGCTAAAGCCTATTCAAGCAACCTTTTGATTCAGAAAGTTAGTTTTTCATCATGGTAATATTGGTAACTTAAAAAAGTATGCCGGCACCAAATAAATAATACACAATTTTCTACAGTTATAAATTCACATATTAAAGGGGGGCAGTTAAAAATGCACACTTTGTAGCCTACTAACGCAAGAAATACTGCAAATAATTTTTATGTAGATCCTGATTGATTGATTGATTGATTGATTGATTTTTTTAGGAGCTATCTGTGTGTTGACATTTAAACCTTTTAAGCGATCGCGGCGCCATCAATTTTTTTCTTCCTTCAAATGTCAGACTGTAGAAGAAGTCAGAAAAACAGACAATTTACAATGTTTTATATTTACGTTTTAGTATAATTTCAAAATTCACGCTTTGTAGTCTGCTAACGTAAGAAATACTACAAACGATTTATATATAAATTCTACATGGGTAGTTAGGAAATTGTATAAGATTTCCAAAGACAAAAGTCCCTAGATTGTAAGCTTTTAAGTTCTACATGAAGTTTGTACTTTGGGGAAAACGCTCGAAAATGTCTTCACTGGTTTTCAAACTGCACATATTTTAAGATATTTTGGTATGTATTTTATAGAATTTATAAGACTACAGTTTGAGGATTATCGTCATTGGAAACCTTAGACATTTTTCTACTTCTACACCGTATAGAATTTATAGATAAAATAATTGCTTGTTTTTTTTAATATGAATACCGCACAAGAGTACCAACTGCTCCCAACCGTCTGGAGCCAGTGAGACTATGGCATTCCCAATTGTTGAAGGTATTGGGGAGGGAAGGAGGAGAAGGGGAGGGGGGAGAGGAAGGTGGGTAAATACCTGGCTATTAAGATCTGGTCACCAATCACGGCTAAAAGCCATTTTAAGCAACGTGTCAATTCTGAATGGTGGTTTTTCACCGGGGCGATACTGAGAGTATCTTCCACTCTGGAACGTTCGCAAATATACTATTCATTATTTTAAAATGAATTAATTATGAAACAGCACAAATTAATAAAATAAAATTTACTAGCGCACGCCGGGATTTGAACCCGCGACCTTCGGATTCGTAGTCGAGAGCCTTACCCCTCGATCATGAAGTCGTTGTATTGCTGAGTACTGTATTGTGACGTATAGCGCCATATTTGGGTGCCCGTCCTTAAGTAACGATGTTAAAGAATTAATATCTTCCATCCCAAAGAGTAAAACAACTTCAATTAACAAAATAACTTCATAATTATGAAGACACGAGAAGTCAAGTCCAGTTTTTTGGATGGTAAATTTTTTAGTCACGGATTCGTGGGATCAAAGTTTTTAAGCTCTGTCTTGAGGATAAAATATTTACAATCCTTTAATTGGGATTGAGACGAAATTTCCCATGGGCCAACGACCACAGCCCAACTACAAAGGAAAAATGGCAAAGATCGCTTATCTTTCTTTGATTAAATCATCCATTTGAGCCACTGAGGTCGTTCATCTCTTGGGTCATTTAACCACGGGTTAAATAATGTCCTTCATTTCTGGTATTCTAATAACACTAAGCCTGAGTGCTTTTACTCAGGTGATCTGAGTCCGTTTACGACAGGTCCTTCACCTCTTGTCGCTAGGTCAACGACGATTTATCATTGCCCATTACCTGCCTTAGAATTGGAATTAGACTAAATTTCCCGGAAGGCGCTAGCATCAGCCTTAAAGGTTGGTTTAATGACTGTCTGCACCCTTAGCAGGGGGTGTTTTAGGTAAAATTAGAGGAAAATGGGAAATAATCGAATATCGTCATTATGCACATTTAATTTTTCGCTACTACCCAGCCTAGCTCAGCACTGTTTACTACGAATTCATTGTAGACCACTCAATAGAGCGTTAAATAAATATTTTAAATCTCATTAGCTCATGACGGAAAAGGTGGTGCGAGAACAGAATAAGCGGTGCAAATGTCATGGCGCCAGAACTCATTGTTGGCAACTTTTTGTTAATGAGTCTTTCCAACGTTTTTTGTAGGTATAGCTCACTTAATATGTAACTAATTTTAGTGACAGTTAGTTACATATATATTTTATAACTCCAAAGCTCATGCTGGAAATTATATTTCAAACTTAGGTAGGTAGGTAGGTACCAACCTTTTTTTCTGCAATAACTCCATACATGAGGCCCTGAGGGAAATAATTTCCCTCCGGGGCTATATCATCTTTGGGGATGCAGTGTGGATGGTCTTTTAGAGGATAGGAAGGAGTAAATCTGGGTCTTGAAGAGACTCATGTTGTAGGGGGGAGGAAACACAGAGGCTGGCAGATCATTCCACAACCGAGACGTTGAACACAATAACGAGTCGTAGAAGCGACCCGTTCTCATGTGATAAATGTCTACCGTGTCCAAATGTTGGGCGCGCGTTTGGCGTGTTTCCCGACTGTGCACCAGTGCCGAAGGGATCGACGCTAGTTTCTCAGAGAATCTTAGTACCTAATTGTATCTACCTAATTATTTGAAATGGAGTCGGCTTATTCACTTGCATATTTGCAATAATTTTTTGCTTAGAGATTTTTATTATCTACTCAGACCAATTGACGTTTGTGTAATGCTTTGCATTTTATGGTTTCTTTAATAAAATGTATGAATCAAATAATAAAAATATAATAAATTTGTTTTCGTATAGCTCACTGAAGGTCACTTCAAAGTCTCACAAAACTGATTTAAACCTAATAATATTATTCTTAGACATCAACCAATCGCATACGAGTATATCTTTCGTATCTTTACGTTTGATTCCATTCCAAGCGTCCAAATCTGAGTCAATTACTCGCCTCATAATGCATAATCAATTATTGAAGCGTTTTCATTAATTTCGGTCTATTATTAAAGTGCCGCTTTGATAGAAATCGCACTGACCTTTTAAAAGGATCTACATTTGTTGATCTACTCAAGTGTATTTTAATTTTAGTCACGGTCTGTAGTATAAATTGATTGCAACGTGTGAAGTAAGTGAAGTCTTTTATTCATTTTATAATTGTTAAATTATTGAAGAATATAATATCCACAATTCCCAATGAATAAATGATATCGACGAATAAACTGAAAATAATAATGTAACGGTCACGATTGAGGTTCGAACCAATATCATTCAGTCTTTCCGTGACAAGTACTGCTACCAATTTAGCCATCAAGACCTAGTTTTATTTTTTATTTTTTATTATTTATTACATATCATATACGAGTTTAAGTGCGTTGGAGCACTTTATTCCATTTTTAACGCAAAATTTAATACATATTCTTTTATACATTTTTTTCAAAAGTAAAAAATCGAAGAACACACAAAAACGTGACTAACCTTTCCAGTTGTCAAAAAGAAACCACTAATCCAAAATGGCTGATAATGCCAACATATGATAAACATATGTGTACCAACATAACAAAAAAAAATCGATAATTGAATGTACACAGCCCGCGAATATTCAAAATTCACCCTTTCTTTTGAACACACCATATATAACATTCGTTATCGACTGACGTATTGCCCATCTCACTAGGTGTGAAACGCCTGTGTTGAGATGGCAATTTACAGGCGTGGTTGTTCAGCTAGGATATTTAGATGATAATAGATAACAGTTTGTTATATAATATTAATAAAATGTATGAGTATATATATATATTTTTTTTTTATTTTTTTTTAAGTATTCTAATTTAAAGGTATAAAAGAATTTAGAACCTGACAGGTTTGTTGGAGGTGATCAATGATCTTACTTTTAATGGAACTTTTGTTTTGCGTATTTCTGATGTCACTAGGTAGGGAATCGAATAGCTTAATAGCCTTGTATTTAAAACTTCTTTGTCCATAAGAGGTGACACAAACTGGAATATTAAAAGATTTTATATGTGATTGTCTTAGGGCTGCAGTACTTGTTATTTCTTCAAACATATGGATATTTTAAAATTGGTGCAGCAGGATATTTTTTTATATGTTTTTCTCTAGTTGGGAACATTCAGTTTCTTCAAAATAAAATCTGTACTCATCCTTAATGGAACTTTAAGAATAACCTTCACGATTAGATTCTGGATATTTGCTAAAGGCTCCAGGCAAGTATTTGTGGCACTACCCCGACTGATAATACCATATTAGAAATATGAATGTACAAGATCACAGTAAACTTGCCTGGGTTGTTTTCTATTCAGTATACGAGTATACCTAACATTTTTAAAGAAAATGACAAGTTTCCTTAGTTTTGTGGTTTAGTTTGTAACATGTGTATTCCATTTAAGAAGATCATCTATTATATACAGTTACATTCTGTTATTTTTATGGATCCATTCTTCCCTTTGGAATTACTAACGTTATCATATATTATTTCCTATATGTTATGGCTGTCATCTCTCGGTGTGACTTGAAAGTTCTACCCGATTTTTGCAACCTAGATAGTGTCTTGGATATACCTATCAAATTTTATTTATATGGAATATATTTTAACCCTTTTACAAGTCTAGAATAAATATTCAATTTATTACCATAAAATTATTGTTTTAATTAATTTGTAAATTATTGTTTTGTGAAGTTTCCACTGAATATAATTGCATGCTGTGTTCTGCAGTTAGTCTTGTATGTATTTTGGTCACTAAATTGCTTATTCAATGTTCACCTAAACAATATTCAGTTGCAAATGATGATCGATCACCGGAACGTGATTTCTACAATTACGTTTAATGATACTCAAACATTATTTCTGAGCTAAAATATTTATTGACTGGTTTAGTGATTAGGAAAAAAATATTTTACCATATGCCATCATTCAATGAATAGGTTGGATTAAGTTACTCTTTTTCCTCATTGTAACATAACTTACCCAATAAACAGATTAACTCCATTGTTTTTTTTTTTTAATTTTTATTACAAGAATATTTGTTTTGGTTTCAATATCTCTATATTGGTATATCTAGTTTTGTATCCAGATAACCAAACCCTTTTTATTCGTATAATCGGTAGCCTATAGCATCCCAGAGGTGATTTTTCACTAAACAACTGCGCAATACAAACTACACAATCTTACAGTATTAATGTCCTAGAGTCATATGTTAATCGCCGCGTAGACGCGAATAGTAGAAATGGTAATTACCCCCCATACGCAAAAAAATCTGCAATTCAATTCGTGTCACGATGAACTTACTGTGTTCTTTTTACGTATGTTCAAAACTGTTCTGTTTTATCAGCGCAGGGGAGTGCAATATCAAAAATGCAGCAAAAACACGCGGCACCGGGTGTTAATATTTTTGGTGACAAAGGGCAAATATGTATGTGTCTAATAACTCACAATAATTGTTTATTAGTGTTCGATTGAATGCAAACTTTATTTAATCAGGATGCACATTTAACGCATGTTGAAGTTCACTGTCTACATTGTAAATAATTCACACTTCAAGGTCCTGTTCCCATGTGCAGTATGTGCATTGTGCAGCGAGTGTGATGCACTCTTGGTCCTCAGACAGGAATGTTTGCTTTGTCTCGCGACAAGTCATTTACAGTGCATAGATTAGCACACATCGTTGGGACTACTCTTAATTTTCAATCAGCGACTTTACTTATTGAATTGCATTAATTGTTATTATATTTTTAATTATCAATTATTTTTATTGAGATTTTTAAAAAACCTCATTTTGATATTTAATCATTGTAGAAAATAATATTAACATAACCTAAATGAAAAATGAAAACGGAAAAATGACAGAAAATAAAAAGATTTCAGTCGCATCTTTAATATTAAGATGGCTGGCATATTATTGGCCGCTATCATTATAAAGATAGTTGCCAATAATATGGGATTAAAAATGGAGAATAATATTAACAAATCTTGAATTTGAGATATGATATCGATGAAGATGACATAAATTGAACTGCTCTCATTAGCCAAGTTGGTTAAGCGGTTGCCCCGGATAGGCAGAGGACCTGGGTTCGAGTCCCAGATGCTACTTAAATCTTTTTTTATTTTCTGTCATTTTTTCCATTTTCATGTTTCATTTAGGTTATGTTAATATTATTTTTTACAATGATTAAATTGTTATTGTTTTTAATTCGTAGAATTTTTAAAGAAAGCAAGTTTAATTTTTACCCTATTCATCACTTCTTAGTATTTTCACAAAATCAAAACTGTAATTAATTAAAATAATACATGGATGTACCACACATATGAACTCACAGCCTCAATAGTATTCACGGCATTATAAAGCAATTAAGAAAAACCTGCCACCATTAAGAGCGAGGAAAACATATTTTAACTGTAAGTACTCGTACCTCACAAAATAGAGAATTTTAATCATCAAAAATATTAATAACATAATGGACTATTAAAACCTTGTTTAGCTTTGACTTGAACGTTCTTTCAAATGTATATTTTTGTCATAATGATATAATAACACACATATGAAACTTATTTCCACTTTTATTTTATTTCTCCGTGACCGGTTTCAGCCATCTTCAGACTGGTAAAAGTTAATCTTAAACTACGGTTTATACACACAACATGTGGGGGAGGAGGGGTGGGGAGAGACTACAAGGGATTATTCTATTACATGGGTTTTCTTTATATTTGTCATTAAGTCGTCTTTGACTGCCGACTTCCTAATTGTGTTGGTTATTCCCAGTAAGCTTATTTACCTCTGGTAAGCTTATTAAAGTAAACTACAAACCAGAGGTAATAAGCTTACTGGGAATAACAAGGTCATTTTTTAATTAATTTACAAATATTTATCATTTAAAAATATTTATAGTTTGTGGTATACTCCTCTCTGCCTACCTCTGAAAATACACGGCATGACGATTAGTTAATTTACTATGTATAAGTAATTTGACGAAAAACGTTGAATGATTACTGCTATTTAGTATTCCTTGCGGGTATATTTTCAAAACGAGTCTTCAAGGTAACCGAACATGTGCCAAGTAACGCGAAGGGAGTCGTAGAAACGCTACAATACGAGCAGTGCTGCGTATTTTCATCTTTATGCCAACACGGGAAAATTCCAAAGCTCCTATTTGAAAAAATGTTCATTCTCGTTTCATTTCCGGGCTTTTGCTCCGTCTGCGAGAAATTCGATCAATGCAGAAAGTTTATAGGATTCAATAAAACCGTATTAGTTCACATTTCCAACTTTATTTCAGTTCGCTTGGACAATTAGTACCGTACAGTATTTATGCACATCGATATGGACACCTTTATACAAAGCCCATATTGAAAGAATCGAAAGCATTCAACCTAAAATTTAATTTACACTTTGCAAATAATACAGAATCCTTAAAATTCCGCAACTTGATCACGCTTTAAACACGATGTTTAAAATTTGATCAAATATTATTGTTTAAATTTTTGAATAATGGACTGGACTCGCCAAA
Organism: Halesus radiatus; assembly: GCA_022606495.2. Lineage (NCBI taxonomy): Eukaryota > Metazoa > Arthropoda > Insecta > Trichoptera > Limnephilidae > Halesus > Halesus radiatus. Next base: position 154,318 of record JAHDVE020005519.1, read on the forward strand.
GCTCATCAACTTTATAAAAATTCACATACCAATTTTTTCATTTGTCCGCATGCAGGACCAATCTTGGAATAAATTCTCCAACTCCACGTATTTGTACCCAATATAACGCACAATTTGACAACATCGACATTCTTCACAATACCCTTTCAAAATATCGAACCAAAATAATGCTTATGACCACAAATTGATGAACCAGTATAAAATGTATGTAGATCATCTCCTGTCGCGATCCCATCTTCCTTATTTTTTTTTCTTCTATTATTAGCTTCATAAATAAAACACCTTTATATAACCACCGTTAGCACAAGAAACTTTGTTGGCTTACCCTTTGTATATATATATTTGTATTAAAAGCTGTTTGTTTCTTACAAATAAACAAATAAATTATTTTCTGTGATTGGCAATCAATTTAGTAAATTTTAATACCTATAGTCGTATATTATATATTCCACTAACTGCTAAATATTAAGCACCATAAAATGAAAGCATTGATATTCAAATGACTTCCTATATATAAATATGGATGTATTATATATCTAGTATCTATGTACGAGTATGTTTCATTGTTATGAAAAATCTCAACACTGGAATGAGATACGGAGTTTCAACAAATTTTTAAATTTTTTTTTTCTTTTTTAAATTTTTTTTTTATAAGTTCGCGTATAAACAAACGAACGCGCGAAGGAAATTGTAATTTTTATTTCAATTTGTTAATAAATCTAAAAAAATTAAGAAAAAAAATGAATGGTGCCAAACTAAACACTTCCGCGAGAAATCGTTGCATGGAATAGGCGGCGGACTGCAATACAATACAACTGGGTTTTTAATTATGGGGATATTGCACAAGAACAATCGATGATATTGTTGGTTTATGTTTCCAACTAATCTATACTAACCGGATCCAGTGGGACTATGGCATTCCCAATTGGAGTTTGCTCTGAAGCGAAGTGTGGGGAAGGTAGGAAAATACATTGCTCTTTAGATCTAGTAACCAAACACAGGCAAAGCCATTTCAAGCAACATTTCGATTCTGAATTGTGTTCTTTCGCCAGGGCGATGCTGAAAGTATATACCACGTGCCACAACATATTATTAGTATACGATGTGTTATTTTATGTGAATTAACACATTTTACTTCCACACGCCGGAATTCGAACCTAACCTGACTATAAATTGTTTTTTCTTAATGGATATTATTCCACCTTTATTATTCAAAAGGATTCATATACCCGAGCAACGCCGGGAACACGAGGTATTTCGAAGGATATTTAAATTTTCTTTCAAATTTATTATCTAAGAGAGTGGTTACGATTAACCTGACAATATTTGACTACCTCCTACCATCTTAATAAGGTAAAAATGTTGCTAGTGCAATGATGGAGGACCCGACGCTTTGGACTGCTCGACCAACTAACCGATCAATATAAAATGTTTATATCTAAATGTACAATACGTAACTATCATTCCCATTTTCTTCAATCGGCACTGCGATCAGATCATAGTCTTGTCTGGAAAAATTACATATTTTTATCTGTAATTTTGTTCATGGATTTATTATATTGTATCTCGGTGGATACGCCTACTTGGTTGTTACCAGGGATGAAATCACAGCAGTTCACAGCATCTTGTACCAAGATTACCCCGCCACCTACACCTAGACCGATCGCAATGATCTCATGATCTCGAGTCCGACAGGTTACTTGGGAACTACTTTGGTTTGTGATAAAATGTTCTGTATTTACTCTCGACTTCACATGTTCAGCTTGTTTAATATTCCCCGCTATATTACTTTAGAAGTTTCCCTTGTTATATTGTGGTGAATAGATCTGTAGACGACATGGAAGTTATGACGTATTTATATTGCATCAGGAATGTTGTTGGTATTACCAGCTGGTTAAACTCCAATCTCCCTCTCATCTTCACAGCACGTGTTCCAAGCAGGTAATAACAGATCGGTGCCCCCTGGTGTATCGGTCGGACCGGGACAGGAGTGCTCCTGACTGGGGTGGGATATTCGTATCATAGGAATGTTGTTGACATCACACAGGTTTCTATGTATACCATCTGATTAAACTCCAATCTCCTTCTCATCCCAAAGCACGTGTTCCAAGTACTAACAAGTCATTGCCCTCTGGTGTACCGGTTGCCCCAGAACCGGAGTGCTCCTGGCTGGGGTGATACATTCGTATCGTGTCAATCTTGTTGACATCACACAGGTTGATATCTACCTATAACAGCTGAACAAACTCCAATCTCATTATCATCGTGTTATAAGTCCTCATATTATATCAGTGTCCTCTGGTGTACCGGTCGCGCCGGGACAGGAGCGCTCCTACCTGTGGTGGTACGTTCATATCGTGCATAATGTTTTTTTTTTTAAATTTTATATGAATACCGCACAAGAGTCCCAACTGCTCCCGTCTGGAGCCAGTGAGACTATGGCATTCCCAATTGGGGAATGTTGTGAGGCTGAAGGTATTGGCGAGGGGAAGGAGAAAGGAAAGAGGAAGGTGGGAAAATACCCGGCTATTCAGATCTGGTCACCAAACACGGCTTAAAGCCATTTCCAGCAACGTTTCAATTCTGAATGGTGGTCTTTCACCCGGGCGATTCTGAGAGTATCTTCCACTCTGGAACGTGCGCAAATGTACTATATATTATTTTTAATTAATTAATTGTGAAACAGCACAAATTAATTAAATAAAATTTAGTTGCGCACGCCGGGATTTGAACCCGCGTCATTCGGATTCGTAGTCGAAAGCCTTACCCCTCGACCATGGAGGACGTCGAATGTTGTTGATATCACGTCATAAGATAATAAGTACGAACGGAGAACGTTGTTATACAATATATCTAAGATATTTAACTTAATGCCAAATAACGTAAAAAATATAACTCTGTGAATAGAAAGGAATTCTCCGAGAGAAAGGAATTGATAATGTGATTATTAAATTGAATGGGAGGATGGAAATGTACGAAAGATTAATGATAGAAACTATGTAGATATTAAGATGAAGATTATGATGTGTAAAAATCATATCTAAATAATAATATGATATAGGCACATCCGTTGACGAGCCATATTGGTTCTCTTAACAGGACCTTATTATTTGTACCTTGATTAATTAAAAAAAAAACACAATATACAATAAATTAATTAAAAATTACTTTACAATCACCACTTTAAAAATAAATAAAAAATGATTAAAGCTGTTAAGTAATTAAACAAATATGTTAATAAAAAATTGTTACTTTTGCGGAAAAAGAGACACATTTTTTGGTGGAAATAGTACGTTTTGCAAAAGAAGGTGTTTCTTAAGATGAAAAATGAAGATGTCTTTTGACATTTTATCGTAAAAATAATAATGTCAGTCGATTCCTTAGCCTCGAATTACCCCGACTGCATATATAACTCAATTTCGTCCATTTTGGAAATAGCCAGTTTAGCATTGCAGCCCCACAATTGACACTTCACTCCATAGTAATATATCATCCTCCTCCAAATCCATCTAAAAATGTTTTAACACCAAGTTTGATTTTTATTCATACAAATAAAAGTAGTTAAATCCTGAAATCGAGTTCATAGTTGCAAGTACGTGTAATATCGTAAACACGCATAAATACGTCTTATTTAAATATGGGGTTAAAGACCCAAGCATTACCTCCGGTAACCTTTTGCTTTGTATTTATTTCACGATATGAATAACTGTTTCTGTACCTGAGTCATTCATTAAATGTTTGGAATCGTAAAGCAATTATTATTAAATAGATTAAATTACATCGTTTCAACCACTGACGGATTTAATTATACTGTAGGTAGGGTAAGGTAAGATAATTTGCCAGTAGTTTTGAAAAATTGACTGCTAAATAACATATAGCTCTATCTATATACGCCTCCTGTAATTTATTTATATATTTTTACGTATTTTGCCATCGATACGGGAGACCATACTAAACGTTGTTTTTCTCTCTTAGCAAATGTATTTATTTTGCAATTTTTCTTTTTGTATTATCTTTTTCTGTCTTTTAACTTTTTCTTATATTTTGTATTGCTATCATTTTTATTGTCGCTTATGGGACGTATTGCATTGTACAACCCCTGTATGCATTCTGGAATAAATAATCATAATAATTATTATATTTATTTCTGTTGTTCGTTTTGGTTTTGTTCTGACAGGGAAATAATCGTGCTTCCGATATTGGTAAATTATAAATGTAAAATAAATTATCTGTATTATTTGTTCAAACCACTGTTTGCAATAAATAAATATCTACATGTATTGCATATATATGTATATTGTTTATTCCGATGAGGGGAGCTTTGGTTCTGAAATATGTAGGTATTTATATATTTATTAACAGTGGTTTAAACAAAGTATTTCTTGGTAATTTATTAATAATGACGCCACAACGTGATTACGCATCTTTTGAAGAAATAATAATCTCTTCTTTATTTAACCACGTTCATAATGCATTTTTTACTGTTTTTATGCTTTTAACGCTTTTTTTTAAATAATCCTACCGATTTCCACGCCTCCGATAAGTTTCTTTGCTTTGTACATTTTAAATTACACGTGAATTTTCTAATCTCTCAATCTTATGTTAACTTTTCCTAATATTATTATACCCATTAAGAAGTTTCCAACCGTTTAATAATATAAGTCAATATTCTTTGTAAATTACTTTAGGTACAATTTATTTTACGCCCTCTTTTATTTTATTGCTTATTAATTTTTTTTATGCAATCTTACCACATCTCTGAAGTACGGGCCACACTGTAAAGAAACGTAATTGATAATTAATAATAATAATAATAACAAAGCATTTATATAGCGCAGTTTTGTGTTATTCCACTCCAATAAAACATCTCTTATTGGATTTACCGACAAACTGCTACTGAAGAAGCTATGAGATGTGAAAAATTAAATTGTCTACAAGCTCCGTGTAATTACCGTTGCTTTAAATTAGTGGCTTATCATATTATTTTACATTAAATTTTGTTAATTTCTTGACAAAATTTAAAGCGTAATATATTGTGACTGACTAAAGTAGCGTTATATTCATTTGCATATATTCCCGTCCTGTTCTAGCGTGTCACGTGAAATTCTAGTCGCTCAGAAATGTCAAAAGTTGTGGCATTTGACTAAATTTTAAATATTTTAACAGAGCGTTCGTTCAACAGGTTGAAGAGGATTAAATATGAACACTGAATGACCAAGCTACAAGAAAGACGACCAAGCTACGCTTCACTGGGCACTTTGTGGATAAAAAGACGAGACTTTATCAAATTAAAAAAACCCACAAGAAAAAGCGTAATTTGCTATAAAAGTCGCCTGGATGCATTATAATAATAGTACTTACTTATGTGTATTTGAAATCAAACCAGGCATATATATTTTGTGGATGTACTACGCAAACAAAATGAGTAAACTTCATCGGTCTGGCACTCGTATTTTTTGCTACTTGAAAGCAAACCAGCAAAACCTTATCTCGGTAGTAAATCTTCCGATTTTCATACCCGAAGTTTGAATCATGATTCATCCAACATGACTATCGGCCGATCAAATATTTATTACAAAAAATAAATAAACGTAACTTACTGCGGGTTCCTTTGAGAGGATTCCCATCCGAGTTCGACCTTTCGATGTTTATTTTTATCACCTTAGAATCGCAGACCACCTGTGATTGTTTAGTGTTCACTGATATCTTTTGACCGTCTGACCAAACAAACCTTTGGAACGATTTACGACGATTATACGATCGATTAAACATGATAGTACAGTGTTCCGATGGTTTTCCAAATAGGCCAAAGAAATAATGCAATTAACTTGTACTTATATTAATTAAATACTTTATGAGTGATATTTTTATCAAGTTTCACATTTTATAACCAACATATTAATTCGATATTTCTGGACTTAAAACGAGATGGTGATGGACAAATTTCTTGTCAAGTACCCCTTTATCCATATACTATACTTCTAATCTGTTTGTCCTGCTGAAAACTCGCAACTCTAACGATATGATTTTTTTTTGTAAAATGTATGCTGCGAACTTATAGGTCAACGCAATAATTATGTTTATTAATTGTTTTTGTGTTTAATTCGTAGAACTCCATTTAATTTTTAAAAAAATATTAATTTAGTAGTGTTATCATTAAGTTCTGCAATATTTTTAGTTTTTATTATTGTGACGGTTGTTTCAAAAAAACTCACCTTTGTTTAAAAAAACTCTAAAAGTAAAAATCCTAAACCTAATAATAGTGGCATATACGAATTAAAATGTGACTACGCCCTAAAGTAAGGAAAATTATATATTCACCGCTTCTCAGTATGTTCACATTATAAAAAAAACATAATACATTTAAATAAATCTATTAAGAAAACAACATCAGTTAAATACGGGGAAACACATTATAAATGCGAAAACCTCACAGAATTCAGAATTTTAATTGTAACTAAATCGGTTTTACCGATAATAAATCATTATTTAAAAAAAACCCTCCCAAATTAGAATGGGGTGGGAGTAAATAAAATCATATGGTATAAATAAGTCGTCACAATTTGGATTAACCGCAGTTTGAAAATGGTCTTGAACGCCGAAACAGCTGTCACAATAATAAAAACTAAAAATATTTGCAGAATTTAATGGTAACATTATTAAATTTGATTTACATTAAATTTATAAAAAAAAATGTGTTTATAACAAAACGCGGATTAAGTTTCAGAACAACGACCAGGGTTTAAGTCTGCATCTTTTGCTTTAGCTAATGCCTGTTAAATCGGCCATAAACAACAGATTTTGACAGTTTCATAGTCCCCATTGCTCTAACAAGTTAAATTTGCGTTTATGTTAAGACACAAATCCTGTACGCAAACTTAAGGAACGACGTTGCGTTTATGAAAACTGTCAAAATCTCTTGTCAATCGTCGATTTAACTTGTGTTAGCTAACGCAAAGATACAGACTTGGCCCCCTGATACATTCACTCATTAAATAATTGGTTCATCGTGTAATAAAGCTTTCATTTTGAAAATTTACATTCAAATACTGTTGGTTGTACTACGCGAGAGAAATAAATGTGAAGACAAAACAATTTTTTGAATTTTATCTTTATTACAATTAATACAACGATATTGGACTCCCACGAGTTATCAATTCACCTCATTATGGGACTGTTAAATATTACTACCTTATATTAGGTTATACAGAGTTTTAAAGGAAAATATGAAAATTAAAATATATATAAACACAGGAAAATAACATATTTAAATACACGGACTCGAAACATACAGATACAATAGAAGTACATAACAACGTTTCACAAAAGAGAAAAAAGTATATCTACATCAGAATCTACAAAGCTTAGCAACGGGTATCAGAACACAGTCGGTACCTTTAATTGATGGTTTTTTTTTTAAATAGCATTAAAAATAAATATTTCAGAATATCATTTCGAAAATTTGTCCGAAGCGCACACATATCTCAAGCAACTTGTTATAGCTGGTGTAAGCAATGTATTCCAATTATTTCAGCCCGTCTTTTGTCGAGTGTATTTTTGATATGTGTAGTGTTGTCGCATATTATGTTGGCGAACGTCGTGATTATAGCTCAGTTTTAATGTGTGCGAGTATGGAATTGAATCATATTTAAAATAGTGTATGTTATCTCATGGCCAGGAATAATCCTAAACGGCAATACTAGTGCGTGCCGGTAAATATCTTTAACGAGTGTATCCCACGGCAAGATAAAAATATTACGCAGGATCCTGTTTTGAATTATCTGCATCTCAGATATCATTTTCTTGGTAGCGAAACCCCAGACACTCAAATCATAGCATAGTACAATGATCACCAAAAACTTTTTTTTCGTCTATAGTTTAAGTGTTGAAGGATGCTATGTAACTGGCAGCCGCTTACGAAAGCTAATAATGATATAAGATATTTAATGAAATGTGCGGGTGTCTCTCGCTGATTCACTAATATATATTTAGTAAACCAAGTCGAATAGCTACACATAAACAAACACAGACATCAAACGGTGCTTTACTGAGACCTCATCGAGTCCCAGAATGATCTGCCAGAATAATTTTGTTCTCTGTATAAATTCAATCATCTATTCACCCAACGCGAGTCTTTCTTCGATCAGATAGCGAAGCCTTATTACGAACAGGACGCTTCTCAGGGGCCATCCCTCTCCGAGTGGAAGGGACACCATTCATCCTTCCCTCTCCGGTCCACTTCCTCCTATTTTCTATTCCCGGGGCAGACAATGATGTTGTTGAACCTGAAACTGTACCGCCCGATGCATCCATTTGTTGCAGTTCCCGGCTGCAAGTGCAACGACCCTCTCTACTTGAAAAACCTCATAAATGGGGGTGAACGTTGTAACTACAACCACCCACTTTTCTGTTGTATTTTTTATCACTACGAATACTCTTTCCACATGAGCCTTTCTTATCACAATCAATTGAGTAACTTTCTGATACATTGTTCGATTGGAATTGCGTCCATATATCTACTCTATATAATTGATAATACTCGTATATTGTTATTCCATTCCAATAGTTATTACCCGCCTTCGACCGATCAATCTTTTTTCTTATCGATTATATAGAGCAATATAAAGCATCTTGTCCAGGAAATTCCAGGTGAAGCAAATAGGTGTGTTGCTTGGAAATTTTTAAAATAAGAATTTTTGGAATTTTTACGACGCTAGAGCACGCCGTTCGAGATTTTTTGTAGCTCCATTAAAATCAGTTTTCTTCTTTATAGTTAAGACAATTGATTTTATAGTGCGATACTGTCAGGAGACAATACTATCTTGATTTTCAATAAAGACAAAGTAAAACTCATGATTCATAGAATTCGTGTTAATACATTCGCAGTTTTAGCGTTGACATTAAACACGTCCCAGACATTTTATTATGAATGGAGGGTACCTTGTAGTTTCGGAAAGGTCATACGAAAATAGAAATTCATTAAACCAAATTAGGAACACGAATTTTTACAGGAAATTATTTTGTTTTCAGGGGACCAATGACTCCAATATAAAAGTAACTTGGATATATTCACGTACAGTCAGTGGCGTGCACGGAGTTTTTAATCGGGTTAGGCAGCAGGAAAAACAGCGAAGAATGACTAAGCTGCTGGCTTCAGCCTATGTTTGTTGGTATTACCTGCCACATCAAATGTTCAAATAACCGCTTCATTTATGCACATTACGAGCCAATTGCTAGGTATGTAAAATTTACATATTTTTTTACGATCGCAATTGTATGAAAAAAGTCAACAAATGTGATAATTATTTTTATTAGTAAAGTTGTACTAATTAATAGAGGTACCAACAGATGGCACTGATAGCTACATTTGTGATTTGTACCTAAAGGCACGGCCTTTATCGGCTTACTGCTTATAGATAACAACAATAATAATTTCATTGTAACCCAAATAACTATAGTAAAGTATCTGTTTTCCAATTAGCCACAATCATAGGGTGACCATATTTTTGTTAACAAGAGGTAGTGAGTAAATAATAATAAGTAAATAATAATCAGTAAATAGTAAAAAGTAATTCATAATATATTAATAAAAATATGTAAGTAATAATAAATATACGGTAAAAATGAAATAATAATAAGTAAATTATGAAAATTAAATAATAATAAGTAAATAATAATAAGTAAATAATAATAAGTAAATAATAATAAGTAAATAATAATAAGTAAATAGTAATAAGCATATAATTATGCATATATTATATTAAGTAAATAGTAAAAAATACATAATAATATAAATAGGTAAATAATAATAAGTAAATAAAATTATCTAAATAGTAATAAGTAAATAATAATAGGAAAGTAAAAAAAAGTTAATATGTAATAATAAGCAAATAGTAATAAGTAGGTAAATAATAATGATGATATCGAGCGTACATAAGGTTATCATACATAATTATTATTATATATTTGTTATTCCAACGTCCAATTACCTCCGGGCTTTTGGGACTCTTGTGCGGTAATCGGTACAGTAAATTATATAATTTTTGTTGTTGTTGAATCCCTCTCATCCCCTCGCTGTGTACATAATATAATTATACCACCATTTGACTCATAACGTTTAATGACTAACAATGATTTCTTTGTCAATTACACTATGACCTTTATGAAGAAAAACTCCACATTAACGTATAGTATATAATTTTATATGTATGTGCAGTCATCAAGTATCGTAGATTCGTAATACAATCACATCGATGCCTTTCCACATGCATCGAATGCAGCATGCAGTACCTAGACAGGTAATATATATTTTGTATGCAGCATAATAATTATCCATAATGATTCACCGCCGATTAAAGGCACGCCATTGAAAATAGACAATTGTTTACCGATTCGCCCCTCGATTGTAAGGTCAATTATTCATCTGTCACTTAATCACTACTGTATTCTTCGGCTTCTGAACATTGATTGTTTGTAGATAGATAGTGATTAGTTGCACTGCCCGGTTTTGCTACAGATATTATATGTTTTTAAATAAACAATATGGTATTCAATAAAAATGCAATAACTTGGACAAATATCAATCAATTTTAATGATTTTTTTTTAAATTATACAAGTAAAGATTGAAATTTTACGAAAATTACAGTTCTAATTAAAAAAATAAATATGTATAAGATTATTTCACTTCACAATTGTGTTTTCCCGTGGTCCATGTTGTCCCTTTTTACAGCGAGCGCATATGAGATTGCATCGTCTTATCTCATTTGCTTTGCTACACACATTTATTTATGGGAACAAAGGTCTCGTCGTTCGTAGTGCCGCTGTCATTTGATACATTACGATCATCCTCGATAGAACTAACTTCCGACATGGTGAAAAATATCGATTCACTTTAGGGTGTATTTATTTTAACAGGATAAACAATAAATACAGTTATCAAGACACCCGCCAACCGCAATATACAACACTCAAATTGAACGTGCTCTCCCGAGGACGACAAAAAGCCCACTGAAAATTGCAGCGCTGTAGCGCTGCGTCGCAATTTACGTAACTAAAGCTTACATCGCGATGGCGCTGGGCCGCACTCTAACGGGTAATAACTTTACAAAAATCCACATACCGTCAAGACCAACCCCCACAAACCGTATTTTTCATTTTCATAAAGGACCAATCTTAGAATAAATTCTCCAATTCCACGTATTTGTGCGTAATATAACGCACAATTTAACAACATCGACCTTCTTCACAATTTCAAAATATCGAACCGAAATAGTGCGTACGACCATAAATTGATGCACGAGTATAAAATGTATCGAGAGCATCTCCTGTACCGATCCTATCTTCCTCTTCCGTCTTATTTTGTTTTTTTATTTCTATTATTAGTTCCACAAATAACACACCTGTATATATATAATCAATCTTAGCACAATAAACTTTGTGTTGGCTTACCTTTTGTTAAACTTCCTTTGTATATGTTTGTATTAAAAGCTGTTTGTTTCTTACAAATAAATAAATAACCTATTGAAGCTTATAAACCTCAGTATTTTTATCCGAGACACTATCTAGATTGCAAATAAATTCGGGCAGAATCTTGCAGCCAATATAGAAAGATTGACGGAGAACAATAGGGTGGCATTGGATCAGTGGATAAGAGCGCTGGTCCCAGATAGATCGAGATGTCCTGGGTTCGAGTCCCAGGTGGGACCGTTACCTTTTTGTTTTCTGTATCTTTCCTGTTTCATATTTCATTTAAATCTCAAATGTTTGTTAATATTATCGTTGACTGATTGTTAATGTATTTGTGCACACCGATAATGGTTCAAATTGATTCGAAATACTTGGGAATACCCGCTCGCAGTCCCATTTTACCCCGCAGTAGTCCTACGATGCAGTACACCACTATACAAGCAAGTATCTCCATTAAATGTTTCTACCGTACTTACATATGTTTTAATAATTTTTTTAATAGTTTTTTTTATTTGTTAGAAGGTGGGCGTACTGTACAAAGCCCGCAGATACTTTAATAGTTCACAACTGCTGACCCTGTACAAATCGCAAGTGCGCCCCACTGTATTTGGCAGCCACCTCTGGTCGGGAGCCCCAAAATATCTGATAAAAACCTTTGACTCTGTGCAGAAACGGGCGGTCCGTTTGATAGATTCGCTTATCTCAACAAACGGGTTGCAATTTTTGGAGCACAGATGTCAGGTGGGAATGCTGTCCTTGCTCTACTGGTATTTTAATGGAAGATGGTCTGAGGAACTAGCGTCATTGATCCCTTCGGCAACGGTGCATAGTTGGGAAATACGCCAAACGCGCGCCCAACATTTTCACACGGTTAACATTTAGGTCGGCTGTGGAATGATCTGCCGGCCTCTGTGTTTCCTCCCTCCTACAACATGGGTCTCTTCAAGACCCAGGTTCACTCCTTCCTATCCTCTAAAAGACCCTCCACATAGCATCCCCAAAGATGATATAGGCCTTGAGGGAAATAATTTCCCTCAGGGCCCCGTATGGAGTTATTACAAACAGTTATGAAACATGGATTAAAAAATATTCTGTCTTCAAGACAAGTTGATTTTCAAAGTTCCACGTGGAAATTATATTTCCCGGTCGAAACAGTTTCATTGACCTTGACTTTCTAGAAGCTTCACGAATTTTATAACAATCAAATAATGACGAATAAATTAAACAACGACAAAATGAATTGGTTTCACAATATAAACATGTAAATTTGTTTTAAACCATTTCAACTTAATATATTGAATCGACCGGTTTCGAAAGTACCATTCCTTCGTCTGACCAATCTTAAAACTAACATTAGATACAAAATTATACAGACATACATGAATATTTATGTGTTGGAGTGGGAGGCGTCTAAATGGGAAGGGGTTTTACGAGCTTATTGCCAAGTTGTACATAATTTAGGCAATAATTGCAAGCTACAATGTAACTCTAATTATTATTTGATCCATTGGTTACCAAATGGTGATAAATCATTAATTAGGTAACGATATATTTGATTCCCTCGTGCTCTACTGCGACCTGCTGTTTGTCGATTATTTATCATCTTCGATTAATGTCACATGCTTCAAATTTAATTGAACCTCAATGACAAGCACGGCACGCGTTCCCATCTTGGGAAACGCCGGCTATTGTTGAAATTCAATCAATTTTATCCAATTGGTCACAAGACCTCATCACGCTGCCGTCATATACGGCAAAGTTATAGGCAAACTCGGTCTAACACTCCGACAGACTTAAGCTCTTATGTAATATTATGAGGGATCATATAAACTTACCTATATAAATAGATAACATTGTATTATTCCCAATGAGTTAGCAAGAACTTGTAGATTCCTTTACCCATTTAAAATATATATATATATATATTAGCATGATAACCTTTTTAATGATTCTCTTCGCAAATATTTCTATTTGGCGATGAAATTAACGTGAATTTGTGTTGTATTATATTTCGCGAACAATTAACTGGGAGATCCTACATTTATAGAGAGGTGTTCTAGTTTCTATGAGAGTGGTGTGTGTTTTTTTTTTACGTTATGCTAAATGTTTTTTAGGTCAAAGTTCATTCAATTTGTTTGTATTATACACGATAGTTCTATTGGGAAGCTCACTGGTTTACTGCCGACGTATGTTAGGAACCAGTGGCGTGCATTGCTATATGACTTCCTTTCTTATTAAATCTTTTCGATTTTAATATAGCGAACAAATCCTATTTCGTAATGCCAAAAAATACGGGTAAGGTGCTTACTAGCCTTTCATTGATAAGTTAACGTGGTAAAGTAACAGTAACGTGTAACGTAATATGTTGAAGAATTAAGGAAGTAATAGGATAGCGTTCTCTTTGAAGGTCATAAAATGTCAGATGCCCGTTACTCGCACGTAGTAGGTCTCAAGGAGCTAATTAAATTCTAGCTGTTAATGTTTTCTTTTAAATTATTTGCCCCACATAAAGGTCTCCCCCGGGTCCTATATCATACCTGGAGATGTTGTGGAGAAATGGAAGGAATGAACCTGGGTTCTGAAGAAACCCGTTTTGAAATTGAACAAACCATAAATATTTCTACATTAGAAAAGCGTAGGAAAGACTTTCTTATATGCATTTTAAAAATAATTAATTGTATTATTGACTCGCCTTCTTTACTGCAACTCATTCAGTTCAACATTCCTCGCCGTAGACTCGGAAACAATGAATTACTTTTCCTCAATAAATAATACAAATTATGGGTACCATTCTCCACTGTCCAGAATGTCGAGATTTGTTAACTCAAACTAGGGCCTTGAAAAATTGGTACCAGTCTGAATGACTTTTGTAGGGCTTTACGAAATTAGAACTCGAAGATTATCATTTAGAATGTTTAAAATCACGGACTCTACTAAAACTATGTTCAGGCTTTGACTTGAATGTTCTCTCAAATGTATATTTTTGTCTTCTTTTTGTCTTCTTTTTGTCTTCTTTTTGTCATTGCTTCATTCTTGTATTATGTATGTGCTGTTCTTTTTTTGTTGCTTTTGTTTATTTCATTTCGTGCTATGTATTTTGTGTGATTGGACATTGGTCCGTAAATAAATAAATATATAAATAAAGAGGAACGGATCGCAAAAGTTAGCAAAGTCGATCGAGTAATAAAATTGACAAGCTACACAGTCACCACGCTCGTTATGGGTTGAGCAACTTCCGTTAAAATACCAATAATACAATTACAACATTTTCTCCAGTCGCCTATGCTATAAGTTTGAACGAAGCCGATTATTCAAGATAGGGATATCTATTAAGGCTAAACGAAACGTAATATACGCTCACAGATGGCGCAAAGTTAAATATTTTAGAAAAAAAGACCTTTTCGTTTCGTTTTCGACCAATCGTTTTAAATATTGAAATGAATTGTACACACGGAATATGAAATATGTGCTAAAAGTGTTTATTTATAAAATATTTTAATTAGCGCCATCTGAGAACGCGTATCACGTTTTGTTTAACGTTTCATAAAAAAAAGATTACTTATATTAGGTTTGATTGTGTTTTCGGGCTTGTTTTATTTTGGTACTTTTAATGACTTTACATTACTTTTAAAAAGTGTGCCTTCATACGTGTGCTGGTTGGTCACTGTCAAATATACAGGCAGAATTGAACTAATTATGTCCTTATTTTTGGTGTCAAATCAAACAAATCGGTCAAAATCACCGAAATAGCCATTGATCCAAACAATACACTCTATACGGGTATTATTAGGAATGTCGAAACCGGTTTTGTCTAGATTATGATCGGCCGGCCAGACGGTGTTCGGGTCTTTCAATCAGATTAAAACAATGGGGCATTACTGCCATTAGGCATCAGGCATTAGGTAACCCGAATTACACCTGGGGCCTGATTCCGGTTCTTTTTAAGAATGAGCCATTGTCCTTATCTTTAGGCTTAAAGAATTATTAATTAACTTTGGTTCCGGTTCTCTCGGATGGCAGTTGTTATTCAGCGAATGATATACTTAATATAAATATCTATATTTTGCGTAGTTTTAACAACAACAAATGGTTTTAATGCCAAAACTCCGAAATGTCAGATGAAAGTGATTTAAATTGTAAAAAATATATTAAAATACTAGTGTAAAGTTCCAAGCTGGTAATTTATCAGTACTAGATCGAGGTGCAGCTAAATACTGCTATGCGCATGGTGAGTGAAACACTTCCCTCCACCCCACACAATGGCTCCCTGTCCTCTCGAATATCGCACCGCCCACTTTAAGGCGAGGGACAGCAACCCTCTGGGAATACAAAAAGGTCGTAAATAGTAACATTCCACTTCAAGATGACCTAGCAAACCTCCCGGCCAGCCGCCTGACGTTCGGGAAACCTTTTTGGACTGAAGGCGAAAGACTGCTTCTATCATGATACTCCCCTGAAGAGTCGTGGCGAACTCAGTGGCAGACCTCGGACGTGAAAAACTTACCAGGGTTATCTCTCCCCGGGAAGACGTGGACTTCATTTAACCGCATCTGTCGCAGTCACAGCCGTTGTGCGCATATGATGGATAAATGGGGCCTAAAGAATTCCGAATGTTGTGAATGTGGACATATTCAAACAACAGAACACATCGTGGAAGAATGTCCCCATCATCAGTTTCTCTATGGCACATCTGTGTTGCACCAGGTGACTCCCGATGCCGTCGATTGGCTGAATAACCTCAGCATCCCACTATGACCTCCACTAACTCTCCTCCACCATACGAAGAAGAACAACCAGTACTTCTTTATCATCTTAATATATATGAAAATAATTCTATATAAATGTTTATTATTATTATTATATATAAATTAGCGAATAAAAGGAATGATTACAGCGCCCTTGAGGTGATTTTTCACAAAAACGGCGCTATTCAAATCATCCAACTATGATTGGAATGGTATAATGTAATTAATAACCGATGACTTTAAATAACTCAGGTTGTGAGCATGTCTCTAAGACAAATCTGCTAACAGTTGGTTAAACATTTAGATTTGGGTGATGCGACATTAACAGAGGGTAGTTGCAATTCTACGAACATGAATACGTTGTCTCAATAAAGATCTTAAATAAGGCGCCATGTTTCCATCAAAGTAACAATCAAATGAAACTCAAGAGAGTGGGTGAACAGGTAAAATCTACATACTAACTCTTAAGACCCTTGTCTGGATTCCAATGGCCGCCATTGAACATGTTGCTGTCCATTCTTAGAAGGCTCCTTCCTGTGTCAAACAAAGACTCTCGGTCTTGTCGAGAAGCTACAAGGAGCATTGCTTTGGTCGGTAGGGGCGGTGTCGTATCACATGAGGTGTCGAATATCACGGAGGAGGCCGGGATAAGTACTTGTGTCGTTATAAAGTATACCATAATAAAGCACACGTGTTAAGTATGTGTGATGGACCTATAATGTTTAATAATACTATGATAATTAAAGAATAAACTCCTTTAAACGTGTATTGTCATTGACATGTAATCGGAATCGCAATTAAGCAAAGTGTCTTTAACCCAGCTACAATGCCTTATCCTTAAAAAGAGCCGGAATCAAGCCCCTGGATCCGTACCGCAGCTACCCGGCGGACTTGCCTAAGTATTTTCCACCGCTCGGGGCTTAATTAATTGGTGTCATTAGGCAAGCGACCCTGTTCAGATAACTGCCGCTTATATGCCATTGTCAGCGGGACTTTGTTTCCACACTTATTGACCGGTTAGTAGCCGAGTGCGCAAATGCGTCGGCGTCCACACAGGCGTCGCGGGTTCAAACTTCTGCTATCCAAGTGCTCTATCATTACACAAGCAATCTTTGCTGTTTATAATTATGGTAGTGGAAGGTTTTAAAATATTGTCATGTTATTCGTAACCTGGGAATGTCTTTCTTTCTAAAAATCACCTATAAGTAAATCTTATTCAAAGGTATGGGCACCTTTTTAAATATGAAACATATCGACTGTAAATACGTAAAACTTCTAAAGCCACAATTTTAGCGAATGTTACTTTTAAGTGAGTCGGATAGAAAAAATTTCAATTGACATATGGTAAATTCATTTTAGTTTACAGTAACTCCACACAGGAAGTCCTGGGGGATCTTTGGGGATGCTGTGTGGGGGGTCTTTTAGAGGATATGAAGGATTGGACCTGGGTCTTGAAGAGACCCATGTTGTAGGAGGGAGGAAACACCTCTGTTGTAGGAGAGGCTGGCAAATCATTCCACAGCTGAGCTCTTGAACAAAAGAACGGGTCATAGAAGTGACACGTTCTCATGTGGAAAATGTCAACCCCTGTGCAAATGTTGGGTGTGCGTTTGGCGTGTTTCCCTACTGTGCACCGGTGCCGAAGGGATCAATCACTCTAGTTCCTCAGAGCATCTTTCATTGAAACACAGGTAAAACAAGGACAGCATTCACACCTGACGTTTGTTCTCCAAAGATGGCAATCTGTTTGTTAATATAGGGTATTTTTCGTACTAATCATAGTAAACCATTTTTTGCAATATTTTACATCACTTCAGGGACAAAAATATCCACTCTCATTTTCTCTAATAAATAAATTTAAAAAAAGTTAGTTATACGAATTGCAAAATATTCGTTTTTATTGTCTCCTGTAAAGTTTTCATTTACGGTCGAAACATCTTATTTTTGAACCAGCAAATACTTTCGACCGGTGATCTCTGGCGGCACGAAATTTTCACAGCTTTTCTTGTCTATAATTTCTATGCATTCCGAGATAGCTTTCGACCATCGTACCATAGTACGAATAGTAAAATGCTTTATATTTTATTAAATCTCGTTATTTAAAATTACGAATAATGGCCCGGACTCTCCAGAGCTCATTAACTTTGTAAACATTCACATACCGTCAAGACCAACCCGACAAAACGATTTTTTTTATTTGCCCGTATTTGGGTGCAATATAACGCTCAATTTCACAATACCGACATTCTTCACTTTTGAAAATATCGAACCAAAGTAATACGTACGACCACAAATTGATGCACGAGTATAAAATGTATCGAGAGCATCTCCTGTCCCGATCCTATCTTCCTCTTCCTCTTCCCCCTTCCTTCTTATTTTGTTTTTTTTTTCTTTATCTTATTAGTTTCATAAATAAAATATGTGTAGTTAACCACTGTTAGCACAAGAAACTTTGTTGGTTTCTTACAAATAAATAAATATTCTCACAGTATAAAACAAACAAGAATCTAATAATGCTATTCTATAGTTTTATTTCGCTACTTTATATGTAGGTAACGTAGATAATGTATACGTTCACCTAATACGACTCAACACAACCCAAAGCAGTTTATTTTTAAATCACCTTGCCTGAAGGTTGAACAACGAAGACTCCCAGTAAATAAAAAAGGGGCTGTCAATTATCCCAAAAATTTTCCCGAATGAAACTAACTTGAACGCCGAACTTAACTCGACCAAACTAACTTTGTTTTAAATCGCCGAATCCTGTGTCGAAATTTTAACATCGGTGGGTCCGTATCGTAATATTATTAACGAAGTTCCGTAATTATTTCCAATTTTGAAACTGTCAGCAAAAAACTCCACTACAATATTTTTTTATCAATAACGACGTTCAAACTTGAATACCAGTATATTTCGTTTTTTTTCTAAAGTTAGTTTTCATAGTTAAAATAATTTTCAAAGTTTCAATTTTTCAAAGCCCGGTCAAAACACTCCAAATCTATAGCCGCCCGGTTTTGAGGTTAGAATGTCAAATGTCAAAACAAGGATGAGCTTTACCGTAAATAATTTTATATTCTATTCGTAGTAAAGCATAACTAAACATAAGTAATAAAATTATATACCGTTTTAGAAACTTTAACTCAAATGACAATAATAATAATAGTATTGAGCATTAACATTATCATAATATCCGTATTGATAATTCGTTTGGTCATGAATACTCTAATATCTTTCATTAATAATAGTTGTTTATATTGAACAACAAATAGAGCTTAAAGTCACCCAAATTAAGTAAAAATTTCGTCAAAACTAAAAAAAATACATATTTAAAATACAAAACAAAATCGAAATATAAAAATTTCCATACTAATCTTAAAACAGAATACGCAAGTGGCGTCAGATGTTCCAAATGCAATGGTACCAACATAGCGCGGTGTTTTGATGAGAAGATTTTTATTCACTTTTAAATAACGATATATAAATTCTACATATTATTATATATAATGGATGTTATATATTCAGAATCTGCGTTTGCTGATCTATATGAATGTATATTTTTATAGTCATTATATTTTTTATTGGAGTTCCTTATTGATGTCGGAATTCCATTTTAATATATATTTTTTTTTATTAAAAATCTTTCTAACTCTTTTCCACTTATTTATTTCCGACCGGACCGGTTTCAACCTATCACGGGCATCGTCAGACTGGCACAATTAAAACTAAATATATGGTATATATAGCATCTATTTGTGTTTATTTATGACTTGTTTTATTGCTGACGGTACTGCTTGACGGTTTTAAACTTTATTGTATAAAAAGTTACAATGTTTTTTTAATCCAAAAAAATCATATTGAAGTGCTCTAAATTTACTAATAAAATAATTAATATGTATTATCGCAGACTCGTGAAAAATTACGGGATAAAAATACATGTAATCAGAATTAGATCCGAAATTATGTTATTTAATTTTAGAATTAGAGTGTTACGTACAGTTACGTACTCCGTACTCACATCACAACCGAAATTGTGTTTTTTAATCAATTTATTTAGGCAACTATTATAACCTACCTATACGGGATATGTATCAACGTGGTACGCGCTCTGTCACATTTGTACGGTGCTGCTGGAACGAGACAGAGTGCATACCACGTGATCCAATGCGATGTGTGAAAGTCTGTTCACTTGCGACGTGTGATAAATTTACAAAATATATATATTTTTAAATGTCGCCGGAAACCAAAATGACATCTACGTTTTTACTTCAAATAAGCTTAGGAATTGCCGGTGAAACTCTGTCGGGTGTGCTGATACACTCTATACTGTAATTATCTAGTTACTAATTTATTTGATGTTAAAGTATTGGCTTTTAGAAAGAGTAACCCTATGTATTGATGGTAACAAATATGACGGTCTCCTTGGTTGTATAGCTCCATGATATCTGCTGTATTTACCCTATTTTGCTCTTTCTTATATTGTCTATTGAACAAATATGATGGTCTCCTTGATTATATATCTCCTTGATAGCTGCGGGTATCTTTAAAATTATTTAAGTGCTACTATTATATTAAGTCTATCCCCACTGTAACAAAACTGTACTACTGTTTTTTATTTATTTATTTCTCAATTTGTTTAATACTTGCTAATATTTTGATATTTTTATAATATTATTTAAATCGATATTATGTAATTGGACTCTAGTATTTCTATAACAAAACTGTTATGCTGTTTTCATATTTTATTAAATATTTTTTCTAACTTGTGTACGTTGATCACAACATGCATGCACCCATATTGTTGTATTATTTCGCTACATTTGTATGTAGATTATTATTTACCGTTGTATTATGTAATATTGTTGAATTAAACTCCCGCTGACATGTTACTTGCAGTGCCTTAGCGGGTACAAGTTCACGTTGTATGTTATTAATATTATGCAATAAAAAATTAAAAAAATTACTCTACTGTAAAAACATTCCTAGGTTATGAATGACCTGACAATATTTCAATTCCTCCTAATACCGTTATTATAAATGAACAACTTGTGCATTGATAGAAGGCACAGATAGTAGAGGATTGAACCCGCGACTCTGGGTGGGATCCCGCAGAATTGGACCTCTCGGCCACTAACCAGTTGATTGATTAATATCTGTTGTTTTGCAAGAAAAGTCTTGTACTAGGCGCCACGCTTATTAGTAGGTAATAACACTCGATTGTATGGCGTTCATAATATTGACATTCCGGTTTTTCTTATTTACTGTTTTGATTAACAATTACCTACTCGTATTGTTTATCGTGAGTATTTTTAGAAATCGGTGGATTTGCTATTTTTCTTTGTGCTGCTATGCTGCTATGTGTGTCCTTCTGATTGGGACCCCCAACATCGCACATTACTACACTTCGATGGCTTAAGGCCAAGGTATTTAATATCCACGAAATCATTATTTAGAGAAATTTTCCTTTGGAATTTGAATCTCTTGGAATGGCGTGAGCTAGAATTGCCATATTTGTACACATAACAAATTCGATACTCCTTAAGAGTCTAGTTTATAACTCGTTCTCGTCAAAAAGTAGATACTCAATTTGGGAGGCGGGTATGGGTACCGCCGCCCCAGGAAGCATATGGTTCGCTACGGCAGGTGACTTAGCAGGGGTAAGATTTGTCCAGGTCTTGGCGGCGGATGCGTGTGCCCACCATCTGCGTGGTAGGTAAAAATTCCTTAAGGTGGAATAGACCTTAAGGATTTTTTTTAGTATACTGTTTATCCTGATGAGGGAAGCTTCGATTCCGAAATATGTTGATATTTATATATTAAACAGTGGTGTAAGCAAAGAATTTCTTATTAATTTTATTAATAACTAGTTGATGTGTACCCGGCCTTCCTCGGGATTATATATTTTTTTGGAATAAAGTGATGTAGTTGTGAATTATTGCTTGTCGTTTGGGTGCCATAATTGATCTACTTTCTTAAAAAAAATCTTGGACTGAATCCTTATGACACGACTACACGATCGCCCAACCTCCCAACTCGAACGTTTGGGCGATTGTGTAGAGGGACGTGCTGCACGAAGAATAAGACATGACTGAACTATGTTTATAATGACGAAAAAAGACTCAAATATGCAACTAACCCCCAAATATGCATTATGCATATTATGCTAATAATAATAATTATAATAATTGGATAATTTGTATAGCGCCATTTTTCATAAAAAATCACCTCAGTAGCGAAATGTATGTAATACAATGTATAATTGGGGATAGTTGTAATATTTTCTGTGCTACATTCTGACTCAGGCTGTGCGTAAAAATAAAATGCGTGGCTAAAACAGGTGCAACAGCTATCCGTTATAATTATTTCCGGTATTATGAGTACCTAATGAGAAACGAATTGTATCAATAATATTATAAATTTCGATAGATCGATAGATTTTAGCTAAAATGGCATCACTAGTTTGGAGTTCGTAGTTGGAGCGTTGGTCGATTGTGTGGTCGTAGCATTATAAAATCTATGAAATACATAAGAAAACGTCTCAAAGAGGTTTCAGTTTGAAAACCAGTGAAGGCATTTTTAAACGTGTTACTTAAAGTTCCAGTATGTACGAGTATTTAGAATAGAATTTAAAAGCTTTAAAATGCTTAATAACTTTTGTCACTGGAAGCCTTCATTATCTGTAGAATTTACATATAAATCATTCGTAGTATTGTTTGCGTCAGCAGACTACAAAGTGTGCACTTTTCGGGTGTAGGCCCTGACCTAACCTAACCAGGAATGTGTGTTGCGCATTTTCGGATGGGAAACCCGTGCGCTATAATATCTTAACTCGGTCCTACATTGTACAAGTTTATTTATTTCACAACGCGTGTCCAATTACGGATAATTAAATGTGAGCCAAAGAAGATGATCACGGCAGACTTTTGGCGCATTTTCACAATAAATCAGAAAATGTGTGCGCAGATATACTAAAAACTACCGAACGGTGAACTCTGTCGTCATGATATTTGGACAGATTTTGGGGATTTTTTGGCCAACGCAACTTATTTTTAAATATATATATATTTTTTTTAAATAGTTTTGAAACTACTGACATCAGAATTTAATAGACTTGCCGTAAGTATCATTTCGCGGCTGGAGGCAAAGGTGACGTGACGTAACACCCATTTTGGCACCAGTCTAGTTCACTGCCACCCACGTTTGCTTCGCGTGATTTTGACTGCGGTAAGCAAGTTATAAAACTCAAATATAAGTAGACCCAAACTAAATACTCTAACAAAATATTCGGTTTTTGTAAACAACCTAAACCTTTTTAGTAATTTGATGTTTTGGTTAAATTGGCGGGACGCCTAGCACGTCCCTCGCCCCCTCATTTTGTTTTCTTCCCCTCGCGTGTTTGGGCATCTCTATGTATTATTTTCTCCGTGGTTGAAACAATTCACGATATAGAAACTCGGTTCGATTAAGAAAAGGTTCAACAAGGCACCTATTTAAGTCGATTTCCGCTTAAAGCTATACGCATGTTTGGAATAAGATAAAAAACTGTCGAATTCTGATGAAACCGGGTAGTAACAACCAGTTCAAAGTCACATAAAACATCAGTGCTGTGTCACCGATTGCAGAATTCGGGCGTAATTTGGGTAAGACAAACAAATTAGCTAATAGATGTCGTAGAAGTCGCCGACTTGTAGTACAGAATAACCTCGTCATTTATAACTTCCAAGTTCAAGGCTCTGCAGTCCCGATGTGTATATTCTCAGCAGCATCGGTCGCTGATCCCGCGCCACAAAGGATGCTCCGTTGTACATTGTGTACAGCATCCACTGTGCGTCGTCGAGATCTAATCTTTCTGAATATATTCTCATACTAAGTTGCGAACTAACAAAACTAACGCGGGGGGATATGAACTAGCTGAAACTAGTTACAGTAGATGAGATTATTAGATGTAATTCGTATTTACGCGTGTCACATAGTAATTATGTATTTTTTTAAATTCCGTGAAATGTCGGAGTTTCGTTTCAAGAACAAATTTTGAAAGGAATTTCAATCTAAATTTGATAATCCGCCAAGAATGATGAATAATTACGTATGTACATAAATATGTTCCAAAAGGCAAGAGTGAAAAAAACATTATTTACAATTTTGGTTAATAATTCTAACGTTGACAAACTACTAAAAAGTACCTAGTTTATCGGGAATTTTATTCCTTTTTTGTTCTATATTTGTTTTGTTACATTGATAAAATGGTTTAAATCGTTTTATGTATAAAAATTAATGTTTGTCTGTCTGTCTGTCTGTCTGTCTGTCTGTCTGTCTGTCTGTCTGTCTGTCTGTCTGTCTGTCTGTCTGTCTGTCCTCGATTTTCTCTTCACCGGTTCCTGAGGGAAATAATTTCCCTCGAAGCCTATATCATCTTTGGGGATGCTATGTGGAGGGTATTTTAGAGGATAGGAAGGAGTGAACCTGATGATTACATAGCCGAGCTGTTGAAGACAAGAACGAGTCTTAGAAGCGATCCGTTCTCATGTGACAAATGTTGGGCGCGCGTTTGGCGTGTTTCCCGACTGTGCACCGGTGCCGAAGGGATTAATGACGCTAGTTCCTCAGAGCATCTTCCATTAAAATACCGTTAGAACAACGACAGTATTCCCACCTGACGTCTGTGCTCATAAGATTGCAATCCGTTTGTTAAGATAGGCGAACCCATCAAACGGACCACCCGTTTCTGCACAGAGTCAAGGTAAGCTTCTGTGTTCTTGCCGGTATATATTCGGAAGTGTGACCTAGCGAGACTATGGAAATTTCGAAACACCCGAGCTCACCGTTAGAGAGTAGTTTTAGGTGCTTCAGATCATCACACAAACAAATGTCTACTACACGGTCTTAAGATACAACACGACTTCTGTTGACGTTTGTGTTGTTGGAAAATCGGTTTCGGTAGAGTGTATTATTATTTTGGCACGCACCTCTACTTCACTACTGCGTATATCAGGAATCGCCCATAGAGAACATCACGTTGTCTGTGGTACATTTATTAATTTTCCCAAAATACCCGTCGGCTTAGCGTCTCATTCATTACGCGGGTGCCGATGATTCGCTTGGACTGGGTCGACCGTGATTTACACCAGCGGAACGAGATGCCAAAGATAACAGATTATTTTGATTAAGGCCCTTATTTTTTATCTACGCTTCATAATACTCATTAGAACACAAAAAGCCATTGTGAAAATTATGCTTAAAGTCCCTGTAAACTTAACATTATGCCAATAAAACAATTATACTCTAAAATAATACTAATTTACATTCATAATACAACAAGGAACCACAAACACAACATTTGAACAAAATAACTTCTTATGCTATGGTACTAAACTCTACAACAAAATCCCACTATCCTTCGAAAATCACAACAGCTATATAATATATTTAAAAATCCATTAAAACACTGGATGCGTTACATAGGGAGATCTGAAATAGAAAATATATTAACACCAAATACAGACCGAAACCACTCAACTGCACTTAAAACACCTCGCCTTACAATTATTTTATTTTTTCATCAAGCACATCAATTTAATATAATGTAATTTCACATTTTGTGAATGAAATCCTCAGCACGTGACATCCCAGTGAGGATATCATTATTTGTTATTTTGTTACAAAAAAAGATAATAAAAACAAAAACTAAAAAGTCTCTAGTGCGCAGTGGCGTGCAGTCCATAAAGGCTCAAAAGCTGTTCCTACCCTAAGAAAAATCAACCATAAGAAGCAATTATAGAAAAATGTGTGATTCTTATAATCACACTAAAAATGTATAATTAAAAAATTTTCATTCATAATTATTGATTTTAAAAACGATCTAAAACTACACGTTCCGACACGGTTCGAACTGACTACAACGTCATTATGGTGTAGATAACGCCATTTGTTGGTAATCCTTTTTATTTTTGGTGTCTTTTTCTGTTTTGTGGATTACTGATACTGTTTTCAAGAATTCATTGAATAATTCGACTGCTCCAAAGAAGACGGAACTAACTCAAAAAAATTTCTACTTAGGTGTAAGTACTTCAATTATGGGAGTCACAAATGAGTGATGTAGAGCAAAATACTAAAGAAGTTAGAAAATGCATTCGAAATGAATACATATAATTTTTTTTAAATCTGAAAGAAACACTCGCCTAAGAATATGGACTAGATTTTAAACATTGAAATGGCTCTCCTGCAAAATTACCTACCTAAAGTGAGTTACTGCCGTATGCCTTGGAGCATTCGAATTCAACTTAGCAACTCATCAACGCAAGCAAGTCATCGTTGACGACCACTGATTACTGATTGACTACGGTCACTGATGAACAACCAATCGGGCGCCGATTTGCTGCGTTGCCTGTTCTCAACGTGCCATTGAACTTATTAGTATCGGCAAAATAATTATGTTTAATTTTCGCATTCGACGGATGTTGGGGATGAAAAATTAAATAAGTTATTTTGTATAGAATTGCACAACATTACGCCCATTATGCCTTGTTCACCCAGGGGCCTGATTCCAGTTGATTGGACTTATTCAAGGTCAAGGTATTGTCATTATCCTAAGACTTTTTGCTTAGCTGCGATTCCCCTTCCATCTCCAACCCCAGCCGCTGGACTTCCATCACCGACCCCCTCCGTCTCCGCTCAAATTCCATCTTATACCCTTCATTACCTTAGTGAGCGGGCTTAAATATAAGATTGCTATCAGCAAGTGCCGCTAGCACATAAGACACAGTTTACAATTCTTTGAAATGAAAATAAATAAAAGCCCTACAGTAGCAATTAGGCAGCCCGCTCAATGGGTAGAGAAGATTTTCTCCACATTTATGCACCTCTGACAACAGTTGACACAGGAAGAGGGAGAAATGTTCCCTGGCTCTCTACACAAAAAAATTACATTACGATACATATATATTAGCTGCGATTCCGATTCCACGTCAAAGATAATACAGTTTTAAAATAGTTTTAAAGAGTGGTCTAGTTATCACAGTATTTAAAAAAAAATTATATGTACATCGCCCAACTAAACACGTGTAGTTTATTATTACTTGCTTTACTCTTGTAGATTATTATATTTTTTAGAATTTAAATTACTTTTATCTGACATTTTAGGCTTTTAGCATAGGTACTTTACAAAAATCGCAATTAGGTTAATTCGGTTAATTTACTAGTATTATTGTGCGACAAATAACTCACGAATAATGTTTAAAGTCAATACTTACGATAATATTGAGTTTTTCTGTTGTTAAAACTACGCAAATATTGATATTTTTAAAGAATGCCATTCGCTGAATGACAGCTGTCATCCGAGAGAACCGGAACCACAGTTAAGCAAAAAAAATTAAGCCGGATAAGGACAATGCCATCCTTAAAAGAAGCAGAATCAGGCCCCTGGAGATTGTTACAAAAAATGGGGGATTTTCCAAAGCATAATTCCATTCAAACTTATTGTACCTTATACAAAAAGTGGGAAATTCTTCATAATTTTGCCTTTAGCCCTAGCCCATTAGGTATTTTATTTTATGTGTGTCGGACGTCTTCGCCTCTTCCGCTATGTTGCCGCGGCGATAGTTTCAATGATTGATTAATTATATTGTCGGCACTTGTACGGGGCCGGGAGCAAGCGGAAAATAAACATTTGAATTTCGTAACTGGTCCGGCTCCCCTTGCCAAAAGAAACGTTCTCCCTTTGTGCAAACTTATACAAATATCATATATTATGCAGGTGGCGGGGAGTGTCCCGTCGTTGCTAGCTATGAATGACAAAATAAAACGAAAGAGCGGGACAACGCGGTGCGAGGGAGACAGGTGTTGTCGGATAAACTTTCGCGACGCTACCAGCACGGAAATGTGTTAATAGCGTCTCGAAAACTCAACCGGAGCGCTCGGGATAGCGTCTGGCTGGGAGTACAAATAGACCGAAAAAGCGGTTATTTGTCAGTCAGCCAGCAACTCTCGCCCCTACAAACACTTTTCTACCTCGACTGCCCACCTCGCTCTGCTTCTACCGACTCCCTGCCTTCTTCTTCATTTTGACCGCCGATGACCCTGGACCCCTCCCGGGTTACTACTACCCACTGGACCCAAACCCTCGCATCAACCACGGACAAGACCTGGATAGCATTCACCGGAATTTCTAATTTGTGCAAGTGGACTTTGCACAAATTGAGAATTATTGCCATTATTATATTGTGCAAAATTCAAAAGTCCTCAATTTGTCGATGTCATTTCCCCTTCGCAAGGGAATGATAGGTTGTGTCTCCATCCCCTCCAGCCTTTTCACAGATCGGGATCAGCTGCCCCTACAGTTCGCCTACATGTCTGACACATTATGTATGGGCACCTAATAGATGGGCAATAATCCAATCAATAAAAAATATTACCCACTAACAAACCACATTATTTTTTAATATGTATTAACACTTATTTTCTTTTGTTCACAGTCATTCCAAGGCAGCCAGGGAAGGGCGTACTTATTTAATTCTGTGTAAGTAGTTTATATATGATTTAACTCAGTTCTTCAGAACCACTGAACAGATAATCCCAAGAAGTGTTGTGATCTGTACCGTTTTGAAAGAAAACTGAGCTCGGTAATTTACGCAAGACCTTTCGACTCCTGGGCCTTAGACAGGCCAATATTATGTTTAAAAAAAAACTTCTGTATTTGAAAATGTTCAAATAAATTTCACTAGAAGTAAGGAAAAATTGAGCTAACTTGGGGGCACACGGATACGCCCACGACACACTTCTATCGGTTTATTTCTGGTGTTCAGAACAGTAAACTTTTATGTTGGTCGGTCAGTGGATGAGTTGACATCGCATCTGGGTTGTGAGTTTAATTCCTCTGGGCTAAGTCCTCCATCACGACACAAGCAACATCTTCCGCTTGCTGTGATGGTAGTAGGAAATTTTTAAATATTGTCAGTTTATTCGTAACCCGGGAATGTTTGTAGTTATTTAAAAAAAAAATCTTGAAGATCTTTTCTATTTATCCAAACCCGAGCTTATTTTGAAATTGATATTTGCCACTAAACCAGTGGCTTGACAAGGAATACAAATGTGTCCCATTGTAAACTTCTAGACCTCAGCATAGTATACAATATCAGCAACAAGGTGGCAGTTTATATATTTATTGTCTTGGCAAAATAGACTGTCCTGAACTCCTGTTTCAAATTTACCTTAATGTATCATTGAAACATACCCGCCACATCAAACTATTTTACACATCTCTATTAAGGTCTATTAACATCTGCCAGCACCGCGCAGTGCAGAACAGTACACTGCAGAACAGTACAGTGAAGGAACGGCACAGACGGGAGTATTCACATTACACCGTGCAGCAGCACATCTGCGAATATGGCTGTCAACTGAGCGTTAGTGTCCGCCATAACCTGTTTGAGGATTTTATAATCCTATTCCCATATTTATTATTATTTTATAACCTATTTTCTCTAACCAATTCAATCAATTTTTCATTGTCCATCTTCTTGGTTTTAGCAATATCTGCGTCTATTGACGCCAACTGATGGTGATGTCAAGATGACGTTGCTAATGGTATGTGTTCATACTAACTGCGCAGGCGCAGACGTCACCAACAGCCACCAGCACTGTCAAAATATTCGAACCGACAATCTCGGCCGGTGCTGGCCCGTGCATTCTTGGATACTTTACGCTTACGTATGCTGTAATATGAATGTGTACATAGATAATGTAGGCAACTAATGTTGTGTCTCTACTGTACTGTTCTGCACTGCACAGTGCTGTTATATTCGAATGGATCTTTAAACAAAACAAACACTGCCGTAAATTCACCAATTTCCCGTGTTTTCCAAACATTCAATAATCTTAGTTCCAACTCATCAAATCTTGACATATTTTTTGACTCCCTACTGTCATTTAAGAAAAACATTGCTCGTAACTTAATCAATTCGCACTCACAACTCTCCACTACATAGCACAATTTAAACGCAAAGGTACCCATACACATTTACACACACACACACACACACACACACACACACACACATATGCCCTTGTACATTACACACATTTTTCATATACCGTTTTATCTTACCTCAATTCATATCCTAGCATGTACGAGTACTATCCCCTCCCGGTAAATGTATATAATCACTCACCAGATATTTCATAGAGACATGTTATTGGTATCAATGCTTGCAATAATTTTCTAAAACCTTTTAAATTGTACCGCACTATTTTACACACATACTGTATGTTTCTAAAATAAAATAAAATAAATAAATAAAGACCCCTTTTTTAATCAGGGCCGGCCCCCAAACGGCTGCCCAGTCTCTCCATGCTCCGCCTTTTTACATATATGTCCCAGTCTCTCCTTGTTGGGAAGCTCAAATGCCCTAATGTTCCCGTGCTGCGATTTCAGAGTCAATGTGGGCTGTGGTCCAGCAGAGGAGAGAGTCCTGCTGACGGGACTGCACGCAGTGGCGGATATCTACTGCGAGAGCTGCAAGACCATGCTAGGCTGGAAATACGTAAGGCATTCATTACAGTACTATGAAACGTGGTTCTTTTTTCTCTGGCGTGATATGCAAATGGTCGTTTTCATTAGTCAAACCGAACTCATAGTTCAAATTTTCTCTCCAACACACAATACCACTGCTTCTTTTTGTGATCTTTTTGCATGGATTAACCTCTGCTGTAAGCGAAAGAGTTGGTTGGTGAGCCGCACTGTTTATTTATTCCAAGGTTCTCTCTTGTTATAAAATCCCGTTATTTATTTGTACTTTATAAGCAAGCAATTAATGTTATCTCTTATCTTATCTGAATAAATAAATACATGTACATAATAACAGTTAATATTAAATGAAGTGCTCTTTATAAAATAGTGCTGTTTTATAGTTTTTCAAATGACTTTGATAGTCTTTATAGAAAATATTTATTTTGATCTTGGATTCGCTGATTACTATTTGTTTATTTGATTTAGGAAAACTATTTAGTTCGTGCAATATCTCAAAAAAGAGTAAATAGAGATAATGGATAAATTTAAAATCATTTTACAAAGAGTAAATACGATTGGAATTTCTTTAAATAATGAAGTGTACTAACTCAATTTTTTTTAATTTTCCAGGAGCATGCATTTGAATCCAGCCAAAAATACAAGGAAGGCAAATTCATCATCGAGCTCGCTCATATGGTCAAGGAGAATGGCTGGGACTAGGGGCCTTCACAGAAGCCCCCACGTCCTGCCCCCCCATGGGGCCTTGCCCCACCAGGGGGGCCTCCCCCCGGCCGTGCTGTGCCTGCTGGGCTGCTCCCACCAGGGGGGCCCCACCAGGACAGCAGAGACCGCAGCGGATGATGAGATGCCTTGCCAAGGGGGTACACGCTCCGCCTGGGCCCTCCGCTACAGCTGACCGCAATAGCCGCCCGTAACTCTACGCATATCAAATCCTACCCAACGCATTGTAGAAATAACCAGACTGTAGTAAAAGTGGTACATTCCACGGTGTAGACTCTCCAAATAATTCCAGTGGACATTGTGTTTTGTGTTGTTTTCGGATATTGTTTATCTGCGTATGGACATCGCCAGTGCTCGTTTGAATACTCAATTAAACAAAATGTTATTTCAAAAGTGCAATTAAATTTTAAGGGTGACTTTTTTTTCATTGGTTGACTCGCCGTCAACGAGGGACGTCTCTTGTAAAAGGTGACAACTTATAATGTAATTAAAAAAAAAACAAACTTTTATTGTGATATATTGTGATTTCTCGATGTTTGCTTAAAACTGTCGAGTGTGATGGTAAAAATGTGATTAAAAGAATGATATATGTATTGCTTCTCAGGACTCGAGGTTTCCCTATTATTCTAGTACCTACCCTTTATTACGATGGTTAATTATATTATTTCACATATTGTACGCTTATAACTTTGAGGGATGTAAGAGAATTTGCCAAAAGCAGTTGTTATTCAATTTCTTTCTAAAATACACTTATCTGTCCCAAATGCCATTGCGTATATTCTCACACAATGTATTGAAAGCTGAAAGGCAAGTGACACTGTTTGCAAATGCTTTGACCATGAGCAATGTTTTGATTGTAGTAATGCAATATAATTTACAAAAAAAGTCTGAAAAAATTTTTGGCACTTGAGACTTACTGCGCATGACTTTATTGGGTTTTGTGTACATTTCCTGAATCTCTATAAAGAGCTTATTTGTTAACCTTTTCCAACTTTAAATGATATCGCATTTTCTTGGCTTGCTACATAATGACATCAACATTATGGGTGACACTTTAGAAAATAATAACACAAATAAAGAACATTCAAACAATTGCGATTCTTGTAGAATCAATACTTTTCCTCGCAATGTCCCAGTATGATAATGCCCGTAACAGGGCGAGACAGATTTAGATGAAAATAAAGAAATGGGAAAAATTTATACATAGTTCCAAAAATATAATAATTTTACTAGCAAGCCAATGATGCGTGGTTTTTCTTTATTTAATCTCTTTGTGTAACCTCATTCCGAGAAAACCTTCTTGGAAGCTGGAGAACAGAAATGCTGTACGTAATATGAGCAGTTCCATGCGGCACCAAAGTACATAAAACTGAAAAACTGAAGTTGAATAATACATTTTTTTTAAGAGTGAAAGATGTGTTGTACGAAACATTGTAGAATTTTCTTTATAATATCTATTCAATTTTATTTTATTTTGGATGTGTTTCCAATGTTTGATTATTAACGGTTACTTTTGTTCAAATTATTTTTTTGCAAGCCAATTGAATATTTTTATACGATAATCATATGCACATACTTTAGTGCCATTATAAATACACATATATGTATTATAACTTGAACAGATATTTGGAAAGTACCTCCCTATTATTTCATGGTTATATGAGCTCACTTTACTATGCCAAAATATGTTAATGTACCTATCGATTAATATTATTTTTAAATACTTGATGGATGAATGATAATAATAATACATAAATAACAATATAATTCTGTATTCAAAGGCCGAATTTTATATGTACTCCACAACTTGTAGGTTTTTCTGTTAGTCTTCAGAATTAAGGCCCTGAATTAACTATATTTTATAGTGAAATATTTAATTGATAAACAAGATCAGTTATTTTGATAATTGGAGTAGGCACCTATATTTAAACCCGCAATAATTAATATCCGAGCATTTCGTATTCTAATTTTGACATTTTTAATATAAATTTGTACTGATGAATATTTGTATAACTGGGTTAGGACCAATTGTGTGATAGTGTATGAATTTGGATGAAAGAGAAAATTATATTTATAGACACATAACATAACAATGGGTTGAATTGAATGGTTTATGTGACGGGTCAAATATTATATTATTTTTCTTTGGTTTGTAAATGTCTTTTTTTACTGTGAAAAATTTCCTCTTTGTTTTGTCACAAATAATAATGATTGTTATTTGAACTCATTTAGAATTGTTTGCCAGTCGGTATTTGGTAGAATTATGATGGTCAGTTAACTTTATAACGGCAGAATGAAAACTGTTACATCATTTGGCGGAAATCTAAATTGATTTTTTATTTTTTTTTATACATTCAACTGGTTTATTGAATTTGATTGTGACGAATAATTTACCAGACACGCTGTTAAGAATTTATTTATTACATTATTTGTACAATCAAAGTGCTGAATTGTGTTGAGGTAATTAAGTAACCATCACGCCATTTCTCCGCAGGCGTTGGTAGAGAGAATGGACCGCCAAACAACTCGGTCTTTGCAAACACTCCTTGCTTTATTTACATTTATATATATCATCTCATACATACCTTTCTGTTATTTGACATGTCCCAACTCAAGTATTTGGTTCACTTAATTATGCCATAAATATCTTCCTCGGGCGTCCCTGACTTCTTCTACCATTCACATTTGCGTCATGTATTCTCTTTACACTCTTTTCTTCGTTTATCCGCTCTACATGCTCAAACCATCTAAGCGTCCCTTTCTTAATCTTACTCACTACGCTTACATCAGCCTTGCATTCTTTGCGAACCCCCACATTTTTCACACTGTCATACATGGTTTATACGCCTTCGGGATCTCATTTCTACAGCATTCAGTTGTATTATAAAAACATTATAATATAAGTAATTCAACATTATATCATTACAAAATCTTTAGTCAATTCAACATTCAATCATTACAACATCCTCAGCCAATTGAACATTACAGCATTACAAAATCCTCAGCCAATTCAACGTTAAATCATTAGAAAAGCCTCACCCAATTCAATATTAAATCATTACAAAATCCTCAGCCAATTATACATTAAATCATTACAAAATCCTCAGCCAATTATACATTAAATCATTATAAAATCCTCAGCCAATTCAACATTAAATCATTACAAAATCCAATTCAACATTACAGCATTACAAAATCCTCAGCCAATTCAACGTTAAATCATTAGAAAATCCTCACCCAATTCAACGTTAAATCATTAGAAAATCCTCACCCAATTCAATATTAAATCATTACAAAATCCTCAGCCAATTCAACATTAAATCATTACAAAATCTTTAGTCAATTCAACATTCAATCATTACAAAATCCAATTCAACATTACAGCATTACAAAATCCTCAGCCAATTCCACGTTAAATCATTAGAAAATCCTCACCCAATTCAACGTTAAATCATTAGAAAATTCTCACCCAATTCAATATTAAATCATTACAAAATCCCCAGCCAATTCAACATTACATCATTACAAAATCCTCAACCAATTCAACATTAAATCATTATAAAATCCTCAGCCAATTCAGCATTCTTATTGTTTTACATAAAAAGGATGGTCAGCTGTTTGTCGTTGGAGAGTCGTGTATTTTTGTATGTGAAGATAACATTTATATTTGGTACATGAAACAGAGAAGCTACCGTAATATACAAATAGACCTAACACCAGCCCCCGTGAAGTAAACGATATGGAGCAGAATTAAATAAGTTGATTGAGTGTGACTTGTTGTCCAGAGTGTAAATAGAAACACAAGTGCCGCCACTATCCATGTTCAGTGTGATTAGCACCAACAATTTTTGCCATTTTCACGAATAAATGTTAGAATACGTTTATAAATCACATTTTAAAATTATTAAGATATTCCCGTAGTAGCAGTAAAAGTGGTTATTGATAAATATAATAATTATTACATAATGATGATTAAACTATTATTGATTCAGTATTAACAATTGGCAGATTAAAATAAATCACTCTCTGATTTTCTTTGCTAGGAAAGTCTGTCCGGTAAAAAGCTGCGGTAACACTTGACGAGAATTCAATGTATTTTGCTAAAGTACGCTTGTTAGATATGATCATTATAACAAAATGTTTTCATTGCTGGCATTTTCACGTAATATTTGAAATATTTACAACAAACAATATATAAATTCATCAAACTCGATTTTTACTTTTTTTTACTGGTTTTTAATGCGCAGCTTGTCATTTTGTATCCTCGTCGCCTTATGATAAATATAAAATAATTATTGACGATCCAACCCATTTGTCTTACGTTAGTTCTGATTTCAACAGTTCTGCGAGTGAAGGGTAATTTATTATAATTCCGTGCTTGGTATTGTGTAAACGTGAGAAGGTTTAGAAGGAGTGAAGTTATTGTGGTTGATAATGTTTAGTGTTTATGATCTGAATTTTATGAATAAAGCATCAAGCCATGAAAACCATCATTGAACATTAGTGGACTCGTGCAACACGGTGCACGCGCCAAGTGAAAGTTAATGCGTTGAAATGAAGTGGTTTGTTGCTTATTACACTTTATTGAATGTTGTTAAACTATGACATTGTAATCTATCTAATGTTAGAAGAATGGAATACCTGGTACAGTTTGCTGTAGTGTGATAACATCTACTGTTAAATGCTTTACGTGTGGATCGGATAAGACCTAGGAATAGATGTTCTTTAAGAAATCTGCTAGAAGAGCCCTGTAACTGTTGCATTGTTTAAACTTGTATCGTTTGTAACCGATAGTTAGTTCTTTGTTTTGTGGTTAGACCTTTTAAACCTCTGACTGTTTGAATACTATTAACATTAACATAATATTACTTAAGTGTACAAAATTGTCTTTTGAAGGCATTGCATGCATGTTTTTTCATTAAAAATTAAAGTAAACACATTAATCTAATAATATGTAGTGGTACAGTTCATTAATGTTTGTTTATTCGGGTCGGCGTAAGGTTTTTGAGTGATAGTGCAGTAGAAGATCTGCTCTTTTTAATCAAATCGAAAAGTAATTCAACATAATTCCAATAGATTTAACAGCTGCGGCTGTTTCGACGATAAGGTGATTTATTATATCCGGAGAAGTGGCTTCAGAGTGCTTGTTATTCACGGTTATTGTAATTAACTGTAGTTGGAATGCAGAAGAGGCCTTGTACGTCTCATATATCCTACTGGTCCACACCTACGTAACCGGGGGACTTAACCTAGCCTCATATGATTGTTATCTGTTAATCAAAAACTGTATTCAATTAAAACTGCATAACGATTACCGGTAATAAAAGATGGTAAATGATTTTACTGCCACTAGAATAATATAATAATCATAATACGCCGCTGTAAAATGTTTGATTCGATGTATTAAAATGTGATTCAATAATTAAAAGTAAATCATGTAATTAAAGGTTGACATTCTAGCTTATAAAACTATAGTCATTTTTATAATTAACAAGAAATTTTTAACATTTTCTAAATGTCGAGAAGATGCCCGATTACTATTAAGATCTAATCTTGCTTGGTAGGAAACCTAATAAACAGAGTGAAATATTAAATATTCCGATTCACTTGTACCCTTAACCTTTTGGACGCATGAATCGTCTAAAATCGCCTGATTTTATTTCCAATTTTTATGCCTAAATCGGGAATTCCTCTGTAAAAAAAACATGACCTTTGAACGCTTAAATTGACTCAACTCTCCCAACCCTTAAGACATCTCCACAATGTGTGAAAAACTGTTTTTTTTGTTTAAGGTTCAGCACTAAAAAATGGCCTCGAACATCACTTCGTAGTCTGCTAACTCAAACAAAACTACAAATGATTTATCTGTTAATTCTGTGTGGGTAGTTAGGAAAATGTATAACGTTTCCACTGACAAAAATACTCAAACTGTAATCTTTTAAATTCAATACAAAAATGTCTGTAAAAGTGCAGTTTGAAAACCAGTGAAGGCATTTTTTAACATTTTACTGAAAATTCCTCTACGTATTTCATATAGAACTTAAAATCTGACAGTTTAAGAACCTTTTCACTGTGTATTTATTGAGTGCTGACCGAAAGAGGTTAAGTGTCCACAAAGGGTATTTTCAAGACAAGTTAACTAAGATGTGTTTGCAATTTCAAACTTATATTTTAAATTCATTTGTGTTTTTCCATTCAATAAATGAAAAAGAATCACACATTCTGATGGATGAAGCTATATTATTATGATTTATATTTTTGTATTTTCCTAGAAAACATACACAAGTGGAGTGAGTGGACTCCTATCTGAACGAAGCCCAATGGTAACAAATTGACATATTCGTGAACATGATCTCTCATTATAGCAATTGCATTAAATTAAGTACCTAAATTAGGATATCTAACGTAGATATATTTTCAGCTCATGTAATTTGTTCATGTATGAGATAAAATAAAATATGTAATAAAAAAATAAACTGTGGTTTTATTCTTCTGCTACAGACACATTCTAATAAATTGTAAGTGGAAAGCTGCTGCCCAGGGAAAAAGATAAAGTAGGTACTTAATTTATTTGGTAGGTATCCCTGAAACTAATCGAAGAAAATGTTTGATGTTGTACATACGTAGTTATAAAGTTTCACATTCTTTACAGCCGACGACCTGCTTTATTTATAATAAAAATGTGGCAACCAAGGATATGTCATCTCAAGGGATGCTGTAGAAATAATAAGAAAAAGAAAAGTTATTTTTGAAGAGCTTCGGCTTTGAAAGATTTTCCACCACCGTAATGTTGCGGCGAATGTCAACTGTGATAAAAACGTTCAGCATGTCCTCGACAATCTACAGAGCACCTTTTAACGAAATACTGGTAGAACAAATACAGTTTTGAAGTGCGTAGTAGCTTTAAATATAAAATCCTTGATAAATATGCATGCAAATGCACCAGTTTTGCTGGGCGGCAACTGTCTGGTTATTCCTATGAGGAGACACATGCACCGGCTACCAGGCGGTTTTTGCAGTATTGTCTGGCTACTGTACGAGTCGGTTGTGCGTATGCACTGAAATTCGAACACACATGAGAATATTGATCCCCCGATTAGAAACTAGCTACAAATAAATTAATGTAAGTTTCAAAGGAGATCATATATTTTGTCCCCGCAATCGATAAAATTATTTGTTCATCTTTGAACGGAATATTAATTCTTTTGTTACCAATTAGATTGTTATAAAATTATAACAATCTTGATAAAATGAATGCCACCTTGTCATTTTGAATAAGAATTTATATTTTTGTAATTGTTTTCAAAATGGCCATTTTGTCAGGACGCGACAGTTGATTTTTGAAAGTGACACATCTTACCTTCGACATCCCGGCTCTGCGCTGGCTATACTCTCAGTTTGCATATTGCCGGGATGGGCTGGTTCCAGTATACGTGTGTCACCTTGCTTATATTGCCATACAAATTAGCACCGGCCATTATCTAATATTTATTTTCCCCCTGAATATCTAGTAAAGAGATCAAATTAAAGAAAACAGAGAGTTGTAAATACTTAAAAGTATTAAGAACTTCCTATTTGAGAAAAAATATCATTTTCCTTCAAACTCCTTACAAACCCCTTGATTTCGACTCCCAGAATTTTTTATAATATTACAAAAAAATAGCAAAACAGAAATTGTGAGAACCACGCTTATTATGCTGTGGCGGAATCTTTGAAAAAATCGGGAATTAAATCGTGTGCAATGGCAACACAGAGCATTTCACGGGCGGCTAGATGAACTTTAATATGGATGACGTCAAAGCTTGTTAGGTTTATAACCTTTTTTAGACGAATGAAATTTATTCTATGGGCAACTTTGGCTAGAAACATAGCTGTCAATGCTGTCATCATTTTCGCTGTCAATTACAGTATTTGCATATTATTTACAGTGTTAAATTTGTATTCATTCATTGAAATAAAAAATTAAAATGGAACTACAGGATATTCCATACAATAAATCGGAATACGTAGAAACTGTACGATCATAATATAACCATTTAATTATCTACATAACGTTAGTAATGACAAAAAATGAGAATGTTCTAACTTTAATCCGCTTTATATTTACAGGCGTCGGGCAATAAAGTTAGCAGACAGACGGTTCTATGTGGATCTCAGAATATTGTACTGCATGGCAAAGTGATAGTCCAGAGTGATGCCATTATAAGAGGAGATTTGGCAAGCGTCAAGACGGGAAGATTTTGTATTATTAGCAAAGGTGCGGTCATTAGGCCGCCTTTTAAGAAATTTAGCAAAGGGTTGGTATTACCACATTGAAAAATAACCTTATTTCTTCTCGTAAATGTCCAGAGTAACATTATAGCTCTTGCGAACTCATTATTGAACGGCACAAGGGTCTAAGACTCTATATTTTAATGTATTCTACCACAAGCAGGAGTTCTCACATGTTAGAGCTCTCAAAATATCCAGTTTATTATTTAATTATAAAAAAAAGAATACAATTCATTTACACGCATTATATTCTCAAGAGTTAAAAAACTAATTTTACAATTTCTTTAAAAGTTAAAGATAGGCCTGAAGTTCATATCGTCTTCAGGTAAAGGTTTTTAAATCAATGTGCCCTTATAATGTGACATATATTTTTAGCAAAACTTCATTTTTACCAATACTATGTCACAAAGAGAGGGTTTTCTTTTTATTGTCACACAGTGGTTTTTTACCATTTATTGAATGCCGGTTGTTCCATATTTCTAGTGTGAAATAATTTTGATTTCTCAATAAGAGATGACATGTAATTAAAAATACAGATGTCACTACGATCATTTTTTTTTATCAATACCAAATTTAGCATTTTATTTCCATATACTTGCACTAATCTACAAAAACAACAGATTTTAATATCAGTTACGGTTTTTGTCTAAAGATGTCTTGGACATTATTGATATGTTTTGATTGTTTATAATGATCGTCTACTTATAATTTTATTTAACATTTCCAGTGTTGCCTTCTTCCCCCTGCACATGGGAGACCACGTCTACATCGGGGAAAACTCCATATTGAATGCAGCCGTTGTGGGATCGTATATTTATATTGGGAAAAATGTTGTCATTGTAAGAACAGCTTCACTATTATCTTGATCTTATGTTATTTAAATTCTGTCAATATTAAAACTAGTTACAATATCAATGTACACGCGGAATGGTTTTGAGTTTTGGCGTTGGGCATTTGATAAAAATTATCTTTTTTTTGCTCTCTTCTCTTGCTCTTTTTGGTATTTAACTGTCCGTGCTCTGTTCTGTGTTGGCTATTTGTGGCAGAGTCACAGGATGGGGTAATGGCAAGAAGGGGTATTGAAATTCTGGCAAGGGGCGATAGTAGCCACTTCACAGCCAATAATTGAGCCGTCGAGTTTTGATACATTCACAAAAAGTATTTAAAATTCTAAGTAAATGTAATATTAATATTTTTTGTTAAATTTCAAAAGAGTAATGTGGTATTATTTCGAGAGTTTGCATAAAATGTTAGCATTGCAACATTTAAGCCTTGCCTCGAAAAGAAATCTAACCCTAAAAACACATTATTGAGAAAAATTAAGAAAACTGTTGTATTCCACGATCCGTACTCCACCATAGGACATCTTTAAACCTACAGAATACAAAATACTGCTAACTAAAACTGTCCAGAGATGGGGGTAGTATGAAGAAATTGTGTTTCTGAATCGTTCCCCGTCAATGACATATTCAACAAAACAATGGTTAGATCCCTTTTAGAGGCAAGGCTTCAATTATCAAATTACTTACACCTTTTTTTTATGGCTAATTATTTCATTAACTTGAACAGATTAAATATCTAATATTATTATACAAGCCCAATTTTATCATTTGTTTTAATTAATGTTCACAGAGCTCACAGTGATTACCTGTTTTGCAGAACACACATTCTAGCATTTTATTATATTCACGTGCTTCCAGGGGTGGCTCGTGACATTTTGGTGTGTTAGAGTGTTAAGATTGAAAAACTGCATTGTTGATGTTTTAGCCGAAAATTATTTTTTCATTCAAAAATATATTTTTTTGAAAAATTGAAAAATCTTTTTTGGCTACAACATTAATAATATCGTTTTTTTCAATATTAGCTCTCTAGCACACTAAAAAGTCACGAGCCGTCCCTGCGCGCTTCATACATGTTTTTAAATACAGCATAACCCCTATTTTCCGTTTTTTAAAGGACTGAAAAAAAAAACCTAATTGGAGGGAAAATGTAAAAGGGGGGTATTGAAAAAAAAGGACATTTAAATTTCATGTTTCTGAAAAATTATGTTTTATTAAAAAAACAACATTCAATTTAAATTTTTATTAAAAAAACAACATTCAATTTAAATTTTTATTAAAAAAACAACATTCAACTTAAATTTTTATAATTTATATTTTATTTTTTATTAAAAAATCATGTATATTATTAGTTTGTTGCATTTTTGTTTCTTTGTTATGTAATTCTCTTTCAAGACTATATAAACATTTAAAAGTATCATCTTGAATATCACCAATGCTTGTAAAGTAGGTTTTTAAATCCTCGACGAACCTCATTGCTTCTTCTTTTGTTGGAATATTAACCTCTTCTTCATCAGACAGTTCTTCAGCAGAAAAGTCTGCTGGTGTTAAATGACTGTCAACAATGTCATCAACTTCCACCAAGTCTGATGTCATAACATTGGAGTCAAGGTTTACATAATCCTCCAGGGGTTGGTCTGAAATTCTTTCTCAGCCTTCTATAACATCACACTGGATATTTTCTTGGGTACTGGGTACGTCTTCATCCTGCTCCTTGTATATCCCAGCTTTCCGGAAACAATTCTTGATGGTAGAGTCGGTTATTTCACCCCACGCCTTAACGGTATAATGCATTGCATCTAAAATGGACATCTTAAATTTGTTGGGGTCCTCACCTCGTTCTAACTGACACAATAACTTCTGTACCAAGTTTCTTCTATAGTAGTGCTTGAATGCCCGAATTATCCCTAAATCCAGGGGTTGCATTTCACTTCTACATTTAGGAGGAAAAAATGCCAACTGAATGTTCCTCAAAGTCAAGTTTGTGGTGTGAACTGGGCACCTATCGAGGAATAGCAATATTTTTCGATGTTTTACACCCATCAAAGCGTCTAATGCAGTAAGCTGCTTTTCAAATAAGATTGATGTCATCCAGGCTTTTTTATTGGCTGCATATTTTGTCGGCAATGTCCTGACATTTTTGAAGCGGCGCTGTTTTGCAGACTTCCCATCACTAACGGGGGAAACTTCTCACTGCCATCTGAATTTATGATCAAGAGAACAGTGAGACTAACCTTGCTTAATTTTCCTCTATAACAGGCTTCACCCTTGAAGCTGAAAGTCTTACAAGTTAGAACGTTGAATAACAGTCCAGTTTCATAAGCATTGAAAATATCTCTGGGACCGTAGTCTGCAATTAATGTCGGCACATCTGTCTGCTTCCAATCTTCAGCAATGTCCAAATCAACACTGCGATTCTCTACAAATTGATCTGTAGACCAACCACATTGTCCCTCTTCTTAAAACGATCTATCCATCCAGTCGATGCAGTAAATCCTTCAATATTTAGTTGATTCGCGATGTGCAGCGCCTTTTCACGAATGATTGTACCGTCGACGGGAATATT
Source organism: Halesus radiatus (assembly GCA_022606495.2). Classification (NCBI taxonomy): domain Eukaryota; kingdom Metazoa; phylum Arthropoda; class Insecta; order Trichoptera; family Limnephilidae; genus Halesus; species Halesus radiatus. The sequence goes on from JAHDVE020005519.1 coordinate 197,447, forward strand.
ACTGGAATTGATTAGCGCTTTTTTCAATAGATTCACGGTTTTTGATGATTGTATTCAAAGTAGTAATGGGTATTCCTAAATTTCGGGCCAGCAAAACGCGTGACCCAACGTGTTTATTCACTTGTTCAAGAATGTTTCTTTTCTCTTGCACTGACAAAGCTTTCCTTTGGTTAGACATTATGTATTTGAAAGAATGAGGATATAAAAATGTATAATAATCGAACCGAAAGCAATATGAAATACATAAATAAACCGCGAACTTGTAACTTCTAAGACTGATAGAATAATGACAGACAATGTGTTTACAAAACACAAACACGATGCCTAAAGAAAAGATGGCGACCAATAGACCAATCACCTTGTTATGCACCGAACTCTGGCCAATCACAGCATCGCTCGCTGACCAATCACCGTGCGCCATTCTAAAGACACGGAGTTCGCCCACCAATCACCGTACGCCGTTCTAAAGACACGGAGTTTTCCCTCCAATCACCTTACGCCGTTCGATTGTCACAACTCAATCATTGTCTAGCGCGCATAACTCCCATATTTTGAATAATCGCGGGAAAGAAAAACATAATTGCGGGTATTAAATGTACTGAAATACCTCGGGACTGAAAGAATTACACGCAATTACCGGGAAAATGTGAATTCCGGGCATGTAAAAACGAGGTTATACTGTATCACTTCTTATACAATTTTTTTTTTCTTTCCAGGGAAGAAGATGTGTCCTGAAAGACTGTTGCATGATAGAAGATGGGGCCGTCCTGCCCTCGGAGACAGTGGTGTCCAGCTTCACCCGCTACGGGGGCTCCCCGGCGCGCCTCATCTCCGACCTCCCCGAGGTCACGCAGGACCTCATGGTGGACTTCACCAAGAACTACTACCAGCACTTCGTCCCCGCTAAAGTGTGACTCACTTGGGAACTTCTTTACTGCCTTGTGATAGTTTTATACGACGTCGAAGTTGCTTTCTTTTTTAAGCGTTTATTTATTTATTGTAGTTCTTACTGTTATTTATTGTTTGCTTTTATTACTGCTCCTTAATTGTATCGCCTTTGCGCAGTCCCTAGTAGATCTGTTATCTTGTGACTGAAAGCTCCATCAGTTCTATTATGTGCACCATTTACGAGAAAGAGGGATAGGTTATAACGGAGCTATCAGTGGTATACTTTTGCCATAAATGCTGATGGAAAGTGTAATTCGGGCGGAAAACATAAAGGCACTGAGAATCGCTTATGATCTTGTGAAAATGTGCGTAAAATTCAGACACGCATTGTTTGATTATTTAATAATGTCATCAGTGGGGTGCAACCCAAATACTGAAATATATCATGTGCAATTCTGTTTGAACCGTAATACATAAGGTTGTAAAGATAATATTAGCCAATCGCCATTGTGAAAATGAGAGTCATTTGCTCCTTTTTGTACTGAATGCTAAACCTAACCTCACAAGGAAAGTTCAACATTCATAATTGGTAATTTCTGCACATTTATAAAAGAGTAATTTAAATGGAGTACCTCAGCTTTTACTTGGCACCATTAATACCAGGCGTTGTAATGCTTTATATATCTCCGACCTTTGATCAGATCCTTGAGATATATCTCCCTTCTTCTTGACCTTGGTATAATGTGACATCCAAAATGCGCAACCTAAATGTATTGATACTACGTATGATCGAAGGAAGCCTGTTATGACCCTTTGCTGGATTTTGAGTATGTTGACTTTTGAACTAATTTCCTTATTTAATATATTCCATTCCCGCTTGTTTAAAAATATATTTTATAAAAGTAATTCTCATATCTATGTATAAAATTATAGCGTATTGTTATTGTAAGATTATATTTTTAATGATAATTTAAGTTCAAAAATTTTATAAATTAAACATTCTAAGAAAAAAAAAAATTCTCTTAAAAGTGCTGCAACTAACCATCATCGCATTTATCCTTGTAGGCAGATAATATATACCACCACACATCTATTTCCTGGGACAAACTCCTTGCTTAAACTTCACCTTTTGCATGCATTCGTAAGAATTGATATGCTTGGTGTAACCTTAAGTGACCAGCTCAGTTATGGGAGCTCCATCGAAGCCAGAGTAAATTTAGCCTCTCAGAAGCCGGCCGCATTGTACAGGGCCCGCAGATATAAACGGGCGGTCCGTTTGATAGATTTGCCTATCTTAACAAACGGACTGCAATCTTTGGAGCACAGACGTCAGGTGGGAATGCTATCATTGTGCTACCAGTATTTTAATGGAAGATGCTCTGAGGAACTAGCGTCACTGATCCCTTCGGCACCGGTGCATAGTCGGGGAACACGTCAAACGCCCAACATTTGCAGACGGTTGACATTTGTCACATGAGAATGGGTCGCTTCTACGACTCGTTATTGTGTTCAACAGCTCGACTGAAATGATCTGCCGGCCTCTGTGTTTCCTCCATCCTACAACATGGGTCTCTTCAAGACCCAAATTCGCTCCTTTCTGTCCTCTATAAGACCCTCCACACAGCATCACCAAAGATGATATAGGCCTCAAGGGAAATTATTTCCCTCAGGGCCTCCTGTGTGGAGTTACTGTAAAAAAAAAAAACTGTTGACACAGTTGGAAATCAGCATTGATATGCGGCGGTATCAACCCCCGATATGGGAACTTTGGTTGCCGGTAATACGGCACTACAAAATTTAATCTCTCATTAGAATTCTGACCTCTACTGAAATTTATCGGAAATTAAATTGTACTTCATAAGAAATATCGATAATCAAGTTCATGTCAAGAATGCACTATTTTAAGGTAAGTAGTTCACAATCTACTCAACAGATGGCGCGCAAACGAATACAGACGAGGAGCGAATAGCATGGCGACGGCTGTTACAGCTTGGCGTTTAATTGTAGATATTTATTATTTTGGAACTACAAAATGTCTTTACCGTGGAGATACCTTCTGACAATTTGTTGATGGTTGTCAAAAATTCGCATTGAACTATTATCACCGATCACTATTTTTACTTTATTTATTAATAGTTTCAATTTATTTAAAATGAATAAAACAAAAAAAACAGTGGATCGAGAGAAGTGTATTTCTGTGCTGTTAGCAGAATTTCTAGCAAGGAAGCTATTCTCCAACATAGCAGATGTTTGCAAACTGTTGGAGTGACTGGTACATAGTATGGTCTGTGAACAGGTACTATTAATTTCATATCTATTTAAACAACATTTTTGTAGATTTATTATGATATGTAAACAATTATAACTATCTACATTCTGATTTGAGGTTATCCTTGACATTCGAGTTTGACAGTTTATTAGTAAACAAATAATAACGCCCAAAGGAAAGATATCCTAATTAATTTTTTCACATTTTTATTTTATTTATAATTTTGATCTGAGAATTTGATTTAGTTTTTGATTTATCAAACTTTAATACATGGTTATTTTTATGTATTATTAAATACATAAAAATCGCTTTTACATCTAATTGTCTTCCATGCAAAGCGTTAAATAATTCAAAAAAGTTTATACATGAAATTATTGTATCTAGAATCATCACCTTCCGGAAAGTACCACTGAATTCTGAACGCCGTTTGGTTAAAATAAAAAAATATGCCCTTGGACCATTGTGCTTCTTAAAACTTACTTCGTTTTTCCTATGAGCCATCTTTGTGCTGTTATTTAAAACCTTTTAAACGATCTCAGTGCCCTGTATTTTTGTTTACTTTTAAATGTCGACTACGAGAAACCTAAACTAGTTAACTCGGCTACAAGGTTAATGCGTCATCTCGTAACATAATGTTATTCCAACACTTGGCATGACCTGACTCAAGTAAATATTTCATTCACTTAACGGTGCCAGGTACTCCTGGGATGTCTCAGATCTCTTCCATTCGTCTGCGCATCACATATCCTAACTGATGCTAATTCAATTGAAAGTATCAGAAGATCACACAACTCAACTTTTTGTTTGCGGTATATCCACAAGGATTTCAACTCCTCCGGACCTTCTGCGGTGAACTCTACAGAAGACTGCACTATTAAATAACTTATAATATGGCTCGGCATGAACCTGTGAAGGAATTTAACCCTTTATTTACCGGCGTTGATTTGAACCACATTGAAGCTGAATGTATGTTTAAAGAAGTCCGAGTGCTTTTCTCACTCTAACCAAATGGTGCTCATAAATTAGTGGTACTTTGAGATTCGACATCATATTTTAAGACAAGACTTTTTTGAATTGTATTTTTACTCTTGTAAAAATTAAATAAAAAAAAAGTCAACACCATGCATCGTTTTGTGATGCGAAAAAAAAGACAATTTTATATAACATTTTTTATTATTTCTTTGCAAGGGGGATTATTACATGAACAGACATTTTTGTTGTGTTACTGAAATTTATGTATTGAAATAACCATGTATTTGGTGTTATGTAGATTAGTGAGAAAGCAAAATTAAATTCACCGATAAAAATTTTTTTTTTTATGATTTTGCCATGTTTTCTTTAACGATCTGTCAAACTCGAATGTGAAATTTTAAAACAATTGATTGTTAAGAGGACATTAGCGGACATTACACGTACGCTTCGGACTCTAGATCTCACCGCACATTCCAATACGTCTGCCGAAACGTACGTGTAAAGGCAGCGACCTGCAGCCCCTCCGGGACGAACGCCCAGAATTCCCGTCAGACCGGCGCGTAGGTTTTTCTCAGCGATAGGCGTGCTATGCCTTTACACGTAAGCGTTTGAACGAGCTCCGCGCATTTGTTTTTTTTATGGTTATGGCTTTTTACCGACTGCTGATGGAAAATCAAAAGCAAAGAATAGATACTTAAAAATAAGTATTAGTTAATTTTTTAACGAAACATTGTAAATAAACTATCTAAATTTGCACTGTTCACACGTAAGTAATTTATAATCTACGTACATATGACATATAACGTTATTATTTTTATTGGTAAATGACCATAGCGATGTCTATCTTATGATATATATGGTAAAAACTATGGGAAAACTTTTAAACCGTACGACCTTATCACGCATCAGGCCACACTTCGCTATGATCTCTGAGAAATCCCTTTATACGTACGCTTCCGCGCGGAGATCAGTCGATCAATGGATCGGACAGCGCGCCGAAGTGTGTTGACTATTTTTACCCAAAATAACGCAACGTTTGAGCCGGCTGGCCGATCTGACGTATCGGCACGCATATCGGCGGGCGCTTTGGAGTGAAGATCGAGAAACGCAGGCGGAAACGCACGTGTGGGAGACGCTATTTCAAAGATAAAGTGAATAGCTTAGTGTTGTCACAGTAATGAAAAAAAAATTGTTCCACTTTATTAAATGTCTACATTTTATTGCCAAGCTATACAAGTATTTATTCAGTTACTACCTCATCTGTGAGTCATGCTAGCATAAAAATAAAAGACAAATTTTCCGCTACAACGCCTCTTTAGTTACGAGTTATGACTTTCACACTGGCGTAAATTCCATAAAATAACATCAACAGGGGTAAAATCACGACACTAATCAGTCGGAGTTCCTTCCATTTCCCGTGAAGATTGACACAATGACAGAAAAATCTTTTTAAAAAAAGAACGAAACGCGAGTCATGGAAAACAATAAATAACAACACACTTTATCACGCCTGACTTGACAGGTAGGCACTAGTCGGTGTCATTAATGTAAAAAACAACGTAATAATAATTTAGGTGCATAGATAATTGAGTATGGCTCTACTTGAGGGGCCGCCGCGTGGTGAGATAAGAACTCTGCTGATATGGATGTAAATATTGGCGTGGATCTCGCGTGGGGAAGCATGTGCGGCGTGGTCGGCAACACACCGCGTGCTCGGAGGTGGGGGATAATAATGTTCTGGTATTTGGACTGATAACGGTTGCTCGCTACCATATTAGATCGTATCTCGTGTCTATCATTCACCTATCCCCCTATCCACCACGACCATAGATTGAAGTGATTGAGTCATAAATCTATATAAATAAATTATAATTTATAATCTAGTGACAGCGCAGTGATGTACATAATCGAAATACATTGACAGTCGAAGGATGTTTCGAATTCCATGCTAGAATATGTTTACATATATATATATTTACATACCTATATAGCAGTGTCGTGCATTGCTCCTTAACCAAGGGTAGGCTGTTGCTTTTCAGGTGTTGACTATCTTTACTAGTGATAACTAGAGATTTAAAAATTTGGCGTAAATTCAGCGCATGCATAATTTTGTCGCTTTAAAATTTAAAACTGCTTACGACGACCCCGTTGTGTACAGTCCTATAAAAGGCGCGAAATCCGTACTATTGGTCTACATGCTGGAGGAATACGTACGCGAGCTCTAAGCAGAATTAACGGCACCTGAATCTGTATCCAGTATTGTGAATTGATTTTTTGTTTATATATACTTTCTTTGGCCGGTCAAAACCACTGAAATAATGAGAGAGTATCATTAATATTCGTATAGATATATCGTCTCGCTCTTTCATTAGGAGTTTTCACAGTTTCTGCGCCTATACCCATTTCATTCTGCACTGCTGTTTTATTAAGAAAAGAAAACCGTTGGAAGAATGAGATAGCAATATGGATAATTCGTAAAGCGTGGTCTCTTTCGTTCGAACAGAAGATAGGTATATAGAGTAGGGAGTTAATTTTCCTTTTAAATTGATCATATTTCAATGTTTCCGTTAGATTAATTTTGTATTTTGTACTTGTAAACGTACGGAACGATTGATGTGAGTTTTATTTCGCCCTGCTAACCACCTATTAGGCTCATGTGGGGCTCCAGGAAGCGCATAGAAAAGTAAAGTCTGCTAAAGTAAGGTAACGGTTTGCAACGCAGTCCATTGTGTTTTTTTTGCGTAGTGCACAGGGTCTGGAGCGGCGCGCGGAACGCTCGTTCCAAAACGTACTGTAAATCCTGCTGTTGAGTTTTACGGGCTTTTAAAAATATATATATATATATATATATTGGCTCTGAGCGCGTCAACAGACGCCTAGGCAGCGATCACAGCAAATAATAATATTTGGTTGATTTGTATAAGGCCGTTTTTGTGTAAAATCTCCTCAAGGGCACTGTGTTAGGTGTTAGATATTATCACTGCGTTGGCGCCTTATAGGCCTTCCACACGAAAATCCGGTCGTCCTTTCCTAAAGTCAAGCCTACCAACATTAGGAAAGGACGACCGGATGGTAGAACCTTTCGACGCCATGGCTTTTTTAGTATTTGGCCGCCCGCTCGTGTGGAAACAAATTTAGAAAGATGGCGCCTGGAGCGGACTTCCCCAATTGGGCCTGCATAGGACCGGCCCTGGTTTTCAGCATATAAATTAGTCCGACCCAATATTTGGAAAAGATAATCATCAGAAAACATCGATAAACTGACTGTTCCTTCCTATGGATGTTTTTTTAAAACAATAAAAAAAAACTACAACTAAAAACGACCTTGCTTTATTTCGTGCATATTTCAAGGTTTTTATTGCAGGTTTTCCACTTTTTATTGCATCCTTCAAGGTTTTTTGATACGTTTTAATCCGCTCTGTGGTGAATAATAAGGAACTCCAGTGAAAAATATTATCGCTGTAAAAATATGTTTGCTGATATGTTCATATAGATCAGCAAACGCCGATTCTGAATATATAACTTTAATTATTTATAATTATGCGTAGAATTTATAAATTGTTATTTAAAAGTGAATAAATAATCATCTCATCGAAACACCTTGTTATGTTGGTACCATTGTATTTGGAACATCTGATGTCACGTGTGTATTCTGTTTGTGGATTACTATGGAAATTTTTATTTTTCGATTTTGTTTTGTATTTTAAATATGTATTTTTTTAGTTTTGGCGAAATTTTAACTTAATTCAGGTGACTTTAAGCTCTTTAATTGTGGTTCAATATAAAAAACTATTATTAATGATATAAATTAAAGTATTCATGAGCAAACCTAATACGAATGTTATGATAATGTTATTATTGCTCAATACTTAATTATTCTTTTAGTTAAAGTTTGTAAAAAGATATATAATGTTATTACTTATGTTTCGTTACGGTTTACTATGAATAGAATATAAAATTATGTACGGTAAAGCTCATTCTAGTTTTGACATTTGACATTCTAACCTCAAAACTGATCAAAACCGACCCACCAAAGATTTGGAGCGTTTTGGCGGGCTTTGAAAAATTGAAACTTTGAAAATTGTTTTAACTGTGAAAACTAACTTTGCATCTTCTATCTATTATATACAGAAGAATTAATACATTAAGTTCTTTTATACCTTTAAATTAGAATACTTATGATTTTTTTTATTTATTAAATTGTAATCTATTAATCTATCGGTCATCTAAACATCTAAGTTGAACAACCACCCCTGTAAATTGCTATCTAACCACAGATGTTGCACACCTAGTGAGATGGGCAATACGTCAGCCGATAACAAATGTTCATGTACTCGTATATGTAGTAAATAAATAATAATATGTAGGGAGTATAAAACTTTACTCCAAACTATTAATAACCCCGAGAAACGCTGGGTACTTTAGCTAGTATAATACATACACATGAGCCACTACTAAAGGCACCGACAGCAGTAATCAGAGTCATCACTAGGAAACATTTCAGGAATCCTAGTGCATTGCTCTATAAAGATTTTAATGCTCTGGACATGCGACAAAGTTTCATAAAAAAGGTCATCACAAATTTACACAAAAATATAGAATAGATTAGTAAAATCGAGCACACGTATCAAACCAGAAGCCGAAGCAGAAATGATTTGACAATCCCAGTGAGTGCTACCACAATGTATCAAAAAAACACACACCTATCTTGGACCAAAAATCTACAATAAAATCTCCCCCGAGATTAAAAACTGCGAATTGTCATACTTCGGCAAAAATATTACCAAATGGCATACATAATTTTCATTTGTTCTTTTTCTTTCTTTCTTCTATATCTTAATTTTCTTTTTTCCTGGTACAATTTCGGAACCCACCTAAAAGAGTTTCATTAATAAATAAAAATTACGTCACACCTTACAACTCGATATTTATCAATGATACCCAACACATATTTAATTACTTAGAACAGGCAATATGTCTAGCTAGGAATTAATATCGACCAGGCAAACATAATGCAACTTCAATTTACATGTAGCTCAATTGATGATAAATTACTGTTTTGCAAATACTAATGTTCCCAATGTAAATATGAATGTAAATAAACATGAAAATTATGAGACGTGCAATGCATGCCCAAATACTTTAAAAATAGAAAATATATTAATTTTAGATTTGTTTATCATGAAGATGATCAGGATGATTCGGAAAACGATAAATAGGTAGTAACAAAATGTGGACTAATAATATTTAATTAAATGCCTATTTATAAAGAGGAACAACGCTTAATTTAGATTCTTATCGACTTGTGTACGAGGTACCTACTAAGTTGACGATGTTGACAGTTGACACTATTTACCACTGCCTGAAGTCTGCAGTCTGCACCTTGTCGCAATTCATTAGTTGAGTATGCATTTGTTTATTCTTAAATTTAAAAAATAAAAACATTAGCCACTTATCTCACTAGGACAGTCCTGTGCAGAGATGAGTGCCTTCTGACTTTACCCAATAAGACAAGAAAAAAAAATTAAATCAATTAACAAAATTACATAATACAAAAAATCGCTCATGGCAAGTAATACAAAAATATTATGTTACGGAGTTCTTATTCAGGTGGCAATTTTATTTATTTATTTATTCAAAAATGTAAAAATTAAAACAGCCACTCACTTCACTAGGACAGTCCTGTGTTGAGATGTGGCTTAACAATTTTAGTGAAACGATATGTTATATATTTTTTTCTTTTTAAATAACACCAAAGTTATTCAGACTATAAACAACTATGCAATATTTTAGCTGGACCGTACATTTATAGATTACAACAATAATAATTTCTTAATTGATAAACTAAAGTTTTTAAGACAAGATTTTTGTGCATAGCGCAAAGGGTAACAATTATTTTTATAAACAATAATTATTAGCCTGAAACACTCATCCAAATTGAAAAAAACCTTCCGAGAAAAGATAAATGTCGCCGACAGGACGACAGGACGTCTCAATGGTAGAGCATCTGACCGGCAATCAGAAGGGTGCAGGTTCGAGTCCTGTCGGCGACATTTATCTTTTCTCGGAAGGTTTTTTTCAATTTGGATGAGTGTTTCAGGCTAATAATTATTGTTTATAAAAATAATAATTTCATTGTAACCCAAATAACTATCAAAAAGTATCTGTGTTCCAATTAGCCACAATCATAGGGTGACCATATTTTTGTTAACAAGAAGTAGTGAGTAAATAATAATAGGTAAATAATAATAGGTAAATAATAATAAGTAAATAATAATCAGTAAATAGTAATAATAAATAATAATACACGATTAAAAATAAGTAAATATTGATAAGTAAGTAATAATAAATAAATAATAAAGATTAAATATTAATAAGTTTATAAAGTAAATACATAAAAAGGAAAACAGAAAATAATATACTAACAGTAGGTAATACGTATAGATACTTGACGTTTCACATAACCCGCCTCACTAGGTTAACCTGTGCTGAGGCAGTAATTTTGCATATTATTTTATAATACCTAATACACTTATAGATATGTTCCGTAAATGGTTAAATCAATAACTTCGAATTTGGGTGAGTGCATCGGTAAAGACCACATATCGGACCACTTGTCGTCCATATTGACTGTAAATAGGGGTAGGTCTTCCAGTCTGCAGACTGCAGTTTGTCCAAAGGGTAGAATAGGCGTTGTTGGAAGGAATTGCAGAGTCAAAGGCGGTTTAGAGATGTCCAGGTGGGAAGAAGAGTCAAGCAGAAGCGGAGCGGCCAAGTTGGTTGTTACGTGTTCGAGTGACGTGACTGAGTGAGTTACGAGCGGTTTTTGATTTTGATTTGATTGGTGTACTGAGGGCCCAAACTAAAAGTTTTCTGACTCCAGCATAATTAAAAATGATTATCTAATGATTCTTTACTTTTGAATTTTTAGTGGATAAATTGAAACTTAATAACTATACTGCAATTTTAGGGGGAGGATATTACTTCTTACGGAGGATTGATTTAGGTTTCTTGTATTTAAATATTTCATTCTCGCTGTATTTAGCAAGAGTGTTTATTGATGGGTTTTCATGACCGGCTAGACCGGCATAAAACTTTTCAGAATTTATTACTATAAGATCGTTTATCAGAGGAATGTTTGTGTCATTGTGTAGAGTGTTAACCCTGATCCACTTAGGCGCATTCAATGCTAATCGAATGGCTTTGTTTTGGAGGGTTTGTAGTTTTTTGAAGTGTTGGTGAGCTGCGTATCCCCAAATGGGAGCAGCGTAAGTAAAGCCGGGGCTTATGATCGTCTTGTATAGGAGTAATTTATTGTCTGTTGATAAGCGACTATTTCTGCCTAGCACAGAGTGGAGAGCGGCTATTGCCTTATTAGCTGATTTTATTTTTTCGTTTATGTGTGTTTTCCACGTTAATTTAGAATCTAGTATTAATCCTAGGTATTTGACTGATTTTTCCCATGGGACCTTTTCTCCAAACAGTATTAAGTTAGGGGGAGTTTAGCTATTCTTCGTGAGAAGACGGTAGGCACGCTTTTTGCGGGGTTAATAGAAATTCGTTATGTTTTACACCAGTTTTCAACTAGTGTGGCTTGGAGCTGAAAGCGACGTGTAGCAGTGGCCTCGACAGTAGAACTTGACATTATATTACTGCATATGACTGCAAATTGTGTTATTTTAGTGTTGTGATCTAATGGTTTTGGAATATCACTTGAATATATATTGTATAAAGTGGGGAGATATTTGACCACCTTGAGGTACTCCTGCTAAAAGAGTACGTAATGATTAGAATATTTCATCTATTTTGACTTTGAATGTTCGATCCGTGAGTTAGCTGTAAACCATTTGAATAATTTTAATGGGGAAACCTAGGATGAACATTTTATATAAAGTCGGCCATTATGCCAGACTTTATCGAAAGATTTGCTTACGTCGAGCGAAAGACGCACCGTTTTTTTGTTAATATTGAAACCGTCCGTGATATGTTCAACCACGCGGCGTAATTAGTGATATGTCGAATGGCCCGCTCGAAAGCCATGTTGAAAATCTGGTAAAATTTTGTTATCATGAACAAATGAATTTAATCTGGTGAGTATGATTTTCTCTAAAACTTTACCTAGGCAAGGAAGGAGTGAAATTGGATGATGGTTCTCGGTTAGCATAGGGTCTTAGCCTGCTTTGGGAATTAAAATTACATTCCCTTGTTTAAACTCTTTAGGAAAACGGCGAAGTCTGAGGGACGCATTGCAGATGGCAATTAAAGCGCAGATGCCCTTTAAAGGAAGACTTTTGAGAACTTAATTAGAGATGCCGTCAGGACCGGCAGCTTTTTAAATTTTTTAATGATTTTATTATTTTATTAATTTCATTAGGAGATGTGAATCTGATGGGTGATTCATCAGATTCGGTATTAAAAATTGATTCTACTTTTGAATCCACCATTGGACGAATGACGGATCGCCGTGTTCGGTATTAGGCGTAAATTGGACTTCAAGTACACTACTCCGTTGGGGCATTAAAGGGGCAATATCCTTATTAGTGACGAGCGGTCGTCTATTGCGGAATGTTTATAGGGCGTGATAGAACCATGTGCAGTTTTTGTGGATGAACGCTCAATCCGCCCCATTTAATTGTATTCAAGCATCAGAACTCACTCGACTGTTTCCTCTCATTTAAGCCACTTCTTCCCACCATTTTTATTAGGATTATAATCAAACATACAATCTTATTCTGGGGGTCCCAATCTAGACAGTGTGCGGGAGAATTCTTACAACTACTTAATACTAACATTTGTATACCTAATTTATAATCAGAAATGTTGATGAGAGTTCCACCTTTTAATATATATATATACGAGTATATTTGTTTGTGATGAATGTAGCGGGACTCTCGTAAACCTAAATTTAATTTTTGGGTAGTTTGCATTTTTCCCCGAGGCGTTTTGCATATCCCCTCATGCTTTTGATGGGTTTGACCAATCCCGTTTCGTTTTGTCCCTTGACAGCGGAGAGGGGATACCACGTAAATACTGCGTATCATGCCCCGCCTCTGTCTAGCGCGAGGCGTGGAGGGGATGGTCCGTAATAAGGCGTAAAGCAACGTCATCTTAGTCATATGAGATGCATCATTACGTTCGATACAGGCCCTATCATTACTTTTAATCGATTTTTTTACATTGTGTTTGATTTTTTTTTGTGAATCAGATTTTTTGACGTTAACTAGAAGATTATTGAAATCGATATTATGTAATCGGATTCTAGTATCTCTAATGCAAGACTGTTATGTTGTTTTCATATTTTTTCCAACTTGTGTACATTGATCACAACATGCATGCACCTATATTGTTCTATTATTGCGCTATATTTTTATGATGATTGTTGTATTATACAATATTGTTGAACTAAACTCTTGCTGGCAAGCTACTTGCAGTGACTTAGCGGGTACAAGTTCCTATTGTATGTAAATCATATTATACAATAAAAAATAAATAAAAATTGGCACCCTTTCATATTTTTGTAAAACAGAACGGAAACGGGCCGCGTATTGTGCATCACCGTGTTAAAGTCAATTTTTCCGATTCGATTGATGGTCTCGTTCCAACAGTCCACGGCGTGCTCCGCGCTAACTTCGTACATACAACGCAAGCGGCTACAAAGTGTCGCCTAGCGATTAGATCGGATTGCGAAAATCTAATTTAATTAATTATTTCACATTATTAGATGCTATCGCGTTGTGTGGTGGATAATCAAGATATCTTAACATCAGCAAAAACAATGGGGTTTTGTCGCCATCTTTGAATGTTATTTATCTCAAATTGGGCAAAGTACGACGAATATGATTTAGAAAAAAATAAATGTTTTGTCATTTCTAGGTAGGTAAAGATAAATTTGAATAATGAGATTCTTGCTTATGTAGTGGTATACTGTATCGTAGGACTACTGCGGGGTTAGAGGGGACTGAGTGCGGATTTTCCAAACTAGGTCGAACCATTTTGTTTGGAAAAAGTTTTAAGAACGTTAGTTAATGGCACGGTTGTGTCGAAACCGGTAGCGAATTTATTAAACCAAAAATATCAAAAGTAGATGGTAAATTAAAACTTCCAAACAAAATGTCTAGAAATTGCTATATAGTGAATGCCGAAAAAATACAAGAAATTAGGTCGAACCAGTTTGAATCACTATCGGTTTTCCGGAGTCTTCTTCTGGCAAATGTAAAATACAAGATCACTGAATAAATTAACACACATATTAATCGGCACACTTTTTAAAACTGATACAAAGTCGTTAAGACTACGAAAAGAAAACTAACCCGAAAACCAATTACATTATTAAAAAAATATATATTAATTCGGTTAAGTTAGATTAGGTTTTTGGGCTGGTTTTTTTGCTTCCTTCTTCTATTAAAAAGTGTACCGATTCATACGTGTGTTGATATATCATGGAAACAAAACACAAGTATCTAAAATGTAAAATAATACTGTGTTGGCTGGTTTTACAATCCGGCTTCGCCCGTGATTTGATTGCAAGTATCAATTTAATATACACACATTTTTGAAAAAATACAAAATCATGTTTTTTTTTTTCACTTTAATTTCCACGCACTTTATTCGTAATCACTGAACAAATTTATTTTTAATATATAACATTAATTACATAAAATGGGAACTTGTACCCGCTAAACCATTGCAAGTTGCTTGTCAACAGGAGTTTAGTAACAATATTATATAATACAACAATAAATAGCAATCATCATACACATGTAGCACACAATTAGAGCAATGTAGGTTAGGTGCACGCATGTTGTGATCAATTTGCACAAGTTGGAAAAAATATTTTTTTTTAAATAAGAAAACAGCATAACAGTTTTGTTATAGAAATACTAGAGTATAATTACATAATATCGATTTAAATAATATTATAAAAATATCAAAATATTAGCAAGTATTAAACAAATTGAGAAATAAAAAAAATAAAAAAAAAACAGTAGTACAGTTTTGTTACAGTGGGGATAGACTTGATATAATAGTAGCACTTACATAATTTCAAAGATACCCGCAGATATCAATTAAAATAGATAATGAAAGAAACAATTATTGGTGTATGTTATTTTTTTGTCTATTGAATGGAAATTTCAAATATCCTGATCTCATAATGCGAATGATGATAAAAGCTGACTATAGTAAGAAAGTTTGGTGACCGGATCTAAATTGCCAAGTACTTCCCAACCTTACTCTTCTCCTTCTCCATCTCCTTCCCCTACTCACTACCTTCAGCCTCACAACATACCCCAATTGGGGATGGCATACTCAAATAAAAATAAAAATAAAAGTCTACCTAAAAATTTCACACAGAAAAATTTCTACAAATATTGTAACGCCAGAGCCTTTTAAGGCTGGAGTTCTTGATGTTTCTGAAAGAGATTTCTGCTTTATAATTAAGATTTAATTACCCGTATATTGTGATGTTTTAGTAACCAACCAATCACGTTATTTGTTTTACTTATATCCTCGAATTCCAGCTTAAATTGAAATATTACCTGAAACTCTGTAATAGTCTTTTATTTGTTATTATAATTAATTTTTGTCTTTCTTTCCCTACAAACCTTGTGATTTCTTTTCTTTAACTATTAATATTTATAACTAATTTTACATGTATTGATTTGTATTTTTCTGCTGTACCCATAGTATTTTGTTTAGTTTGTAACTAAACAATATTTTATCTTATGATTTTATTATTTAAGCGAAATTCTCCCACCAAACACAAGAACTTTGTTTCTTTATGGTAAGGAACGGCTATTTTATGTTTAACTAGCTGAAGTACAAGGCGTTATGCTTGGTTTGGAGTAAAGTTATGAGGTTGTGATATGTATCCCTACCCCTACTCCTACCCCTCCCTCTCCCCCTACCCCCACCCCTATCCCCACCCCCAACCCTACCCCTACCCCCCACCCCTACCCACACCCACACCCCTACCCCTACCCCTACCCCTACCCCCACTACCCCTACCACCTCCCTACCACCTACCCACACCCCTACCCCTACCACACCCCTTCCCCCTACCCTACCCCCACCCCCACCCCTACCCCTGCTCCTACTTCTATCCCTACCCCTAATCCTACTCCTACCCCTACTCCTACCCCTACCCTTACCCGTATCCCTGCCACTACCAAGTAATTTTCATCTTATTTTAAACGTGAAGTGTTCTAAATTTCACCAGAAAGTACCAAAAGGGGTGGGAAAGGGGGAAGGGGGTGGTTTTTCGAAATGTCATGAAGACAGCGACCTTCCTTATGTATCGATAGTCAAGTGTGCAAAATATCATCAAGCTCGGAATAATACTGTAGATTTGTATACATAACAAACAAACAAACGAACACCTCCCGCCCGGGATACACATCTTTATATAATAGATTTACCACACTGCGTTAATCATGTAATATCATATACACTTATATGTAAAAAAAATCCACATAAAAAATGTATAACATCACTCCAAACGCAAATTGTAAAAACATATAGGTACAAGAAATCATAGTTATATAATATACATAATGTACCTACTTACAAATGTTTTAATGAATTATATAAAAAAGACTGGCTGGCTGGCTGCGTGGTGCGTATTTAAAAACTCTTCACTCCACTGCCCACAGCCAGTTTCACCTGTCAGTCAAATTATATTATGGATGATAGAATTGATAGATGATAACATTGATAAGGAATATATCACTGTCACAATAAAAAGAATCGCGTTCGCATTACATTATTTCGCAGATTTGTAAATGTCACATTCGATTTAGTGATCTTCAGATAACAACCAATAGAGTACCTAACAATACGAGATAAAACTTAATCCAGTGTTAAGCCAATGGGACTTTAACTAAACCTATTGACTATTTACGAGGATCAATGTCATGAAATATGACTTCAATTATTCTAAACGATTAAAGTTAATCTTCGGGTTTAGTTTTTTTCTGACATGGAATGATCAGAGTAAATTATGATGTATCATTGCATCAATCCAAATGGCAAATGGATAATTTATTACACGTTAATTGCGGATTACAATACATTGTTGTATAATATTTCATTATGTAGCATTATCAAAAGTATTTGCTCGTGGTGCTTTGAGAATGTTATCATTATTAATATCGTGCAGCGCAAAATGTACAGATGCTGGGCTTCTTATTTTCATGCGTGGCTATTTTCCTGATAATTCAGATCATACATAATCGGGCTGTCAGGTGAGTCAGGAGAGTCTGGTGTTCTAATCTATCGATTTTGAGAAGACATCCACCCAAAACAGGCTATAAACTACGATCTTCGTGGCTGAGTGATTAAGATTCACGTCTTCGATTGGGTTGCGGTTGCGGGTAGAACCCGAAAAAGAAATTGTGTTTTTCGAAACGAAACAAAATTAATAGAATCATTATTTTATTATTTTAAGGGGGAGAGTGACGTCGGAGTGGGATTATTTATTAATTTGAAATAATGATAATATTTAATCATTGAAGAAGATAATATTAACCAATCCTAAATGAAACACGAAACCGAAAAAAAACACAGAAAATTAAAAAAAGTATCGGTCGCATCTGGGAAACAAACCAATAATATGGGATTAAACGGAGGATAATATTGACAAGTTTTGAAGTTGAGGTATGATATCGATGAAGATGGCGTAAAGTGAACTGGTCTCATTAGCCCAGTTAGTAGAGCGGTTGTCTCGGTAAGACATAGACCCTGGAGTGGATTCCCAGATGCGACTGAAACATTTTTATTTTATATTGTTTAATTTCGGTTTCGTATTTCATTTAGGATTTGTTAATATTACCTTATTCGATGATTAAATATTAAAATGAGGTTTATAAGCTTCTATAAGTTATTAAAATAAATTGAATATTGGTAATATTATCCGCAATACCATAAACGTAATGTTTATATGCTTTTTTTCTGAAGAGAAGGATAAACATTCCCGGGCTACGAATTACCTGACAATATTTGAAAATCCCTTGCTACCACCACAGTAAGCTGACGATATTGCTTGTTTTGTGATGATACTGAATGTCGTCAAAAATTACTTTGACGGTTTTTATTTAAAGTGCCAAGAAGAAATTAAAAAAGGTTAGGGAGTAAGCAGTTTCGATTTTTTCAAAGGCAATAACTAATAATTTAGAGTCATCCTTAAAAAAACCCTTCAGGTACCCCAGTGATGAATTATTCAAAGAAATGCAAGTTCTTGATGTCGGACAACTGTATATCAGGAAAATTGTATTGCACACACATAAACAACGTCACCACTACCCATCTATCGAACACTATGACGACACCAGACACTCAAGAAGTAATCCAATAGTTTCAACAAAAACCATGACATCCCCTGTTCAAAGACAATTTTCGTACTTAGGAACAAAATTGTTCAACATCATACCCGATACATGGAAAATTAAAAGTACAAACGTCCTATGTAAACTGAACAATGTTTGGCTTCTCCATTTAGGGAGGGTCAAAAGCGTACAAATGCTGATATTAAGATATGTACAATTTTAAATAAAACCTTCATATGTAATTCATTATTACTCCACACTAAACTAAAAAAAGAAGCAAATAATACTTTAAAAACCAACAAAAACAAAGGAAATTTGAAAAAACTTTACTTTGCGGTTCTTTTATATTCTTTCACGTACATGTATATTAATATGAACTAACTTGTCAATTTGACTGTCTGTAAATCTTGTGTGTTTCAAATAAATATTATTATTATTCTTATTTATGTTTTTTTTTTTAAATTCGGATTACAAAGTTTTTGTTGAGTTTATGAAAAAACGTATTAGGATAGATTTACAATGATTTTTCAATTTTTTTTATTTTCTAAAACAAACGTAGAAAAATTATAAAAATATGTAACAAATATTTTTCTCTTTAAAACAATTATGTTTATCATATTGCGAAATACTATTATCATTATATCGAATCAATAAATAATCCCTCTCAGACGTCCCTCTCCCCCTTTAATTAAAACGATCAATAAATGCAGTTCTACGAATTAAACACAATAATAATTTAAAAAAATTATATTCATTGTTGTATGTATTATTTTCTCTATTACTGTAGATAGGTATTTATATATATATATGAATATTAATTGTTGAAGCCTGTTTATGTGGAAACTGGTTCAGTTGCGCACTTTGTGGTTTTTCATCAGTTGCAATTTTCCACACTTTGCATGTGTGTACTATTTGCAGTTTTGCCCTATGTGTAGTTTTCTATTGCTTGAAGTTTTCCACAATGTGCAGTTTTCTACCACTTGCAGTATTCCACTAATTTCAATTTTGTTGCTGTGTTGCACCTTCATTAAGGTCCGTTGTAAATCTGACAAAGAAAAATGTTATCCTTTTCCCCAATTCTTTAAGGACGTGCTTAACTAGTTTACTCGTTAATCCATCTCTGGATATTATATTCCCAACCTTAGCCTTAATAAGGAACTCCCGTGAAAAAAATAATGACTTTAGAAATATGTATTCATATACTCGTAGATCAGCAAACGCCGATTCTGAATATATAACTTTTATTATATATAATTATAAGTAGAATTCATAAATCGTTATTTAAAAGTGAATAAAAAATCATTTCATCAAAACACCTTGTTACGTTGGTAGGATTGCATTTGGAACATCTGACGTCGCGTGCGCATTTTGTTCTTGGATTAGTATGAACATTATGATTTTTCACTTATGTTTTGTATTTTTTATATGTATTTTTTTAGTTTTGGCCAAATTTAAACTTAATTTGGATGACTTCAAGCTCTATAATTGGTGTTCAATATAAAAAAATATATTTAACAGATAAATCAGAGGTATTCATGAAAAAACTAATTATCAATACGGATATTATGAAAATATTAATGCTCAATACCATTATTATTCTTTGAGTTAAAGTTTATGAAAATGTACATAATTTTATTACTTATGGTTTACCATGAATAAAATATAAAATTATTTACGGTAAAACTTATCCTTGTTTTGAGATTTGACATTATAACATCAAAACTGATCAAAACCGACCGGCCATAGATTTGGAGCGTTTTGGTGAGCTTTGAAAAATATTTTAACTATCTAAACTAAGTTTGAAAGTCATTATTGATTATTTTTATTTATTTTTAATTGGACTGGAGTTCCTTTTTGTGTACCGCATATCAAGGGTTACTTCGGGATTATGGAGATTTTCAAATTGAAATATTTTATTCAGATCATTGAACGAGTTCAATTTAATTTCCGGCTAAATTGTATCCGTGAGTCCTTGCTTCCTTCCGGACATCTTTTCCGCTGTCACCTTGTCCTAAAGCAATCAAATGTCATCATCTGTATTCATTGTCCGACATGTTCTAACAACAAGCAACTTGAAGAACGTGATCGGAATTAATTGTTTTTTTTTTTTTACTACAAAATACCTATATAGTTTTGCAGGCGGATATGAGTACCGCCAGCCGCCCCGGGAACCATTAATTGGATAACCAACACCTCTGCCATATGTCACCCCGAGTGGTACGCTACATTTGCTGACTTAGCAGGGGTTTTCGGGTTCATGGGGTGAGGTTTGTTCAGGTCTCTTGTACCGCAGTGGGAGGAATGGATTAATACGTCCGTCACTCCTGGACATGACCCCCAGATTCCTACCCACCCCTCATATCCATTTGAATGAACATTTCACTCGTTACTGCAGACACTGCACAGAAAAGTCAAATTTTCCAAAGTAAGGTAACGATTTGCAACTCAGTACATTATGGGACTTTTCTGCGCAGTGTCTGCAGTAACGAGTGAAATGTTCATTCCTCACCGGACCGTCAGAAAGGAGCCTAAGCCTACGCCATGTGCCAAGTTCTAATTAGTTTTTATATTAACTCCAAACAGAAGGGAAATCGTTTCCTTCAGGGCCGATGTCATATTTGGGGTTGCTGTGTGGAGAGTCTTGATTAATTGCTAGTTATCATAATGCTGCCTGTTTTCACATTAATTTCACACGGGAGGCAATAATTCCCCTTATGGCATATGTCATCTTTGGGGATGCTGTGTGGGGGGTCTTTTTTTCTTTGGTACATGGAGGATTTTTGATAAAAAAAAAGTATTTTTCTCACAGGCCCCGTTTTTGTGACAAGAATCCGGGTTCGTGTTATTATTGAATTTTCATTTAAAATATTACGGACGTTGGGCGCGTGAACAGGCGATAAGATAGGTCACCACTGTAGTTACGTACACTAGAATAATTTTAAAGAGATTCTTGTTTGTTTAGTGGTGTACTGTACCGTGGAATTACCGAGGGGTAAGGGGGGACTGCGGGCGGGTGTTCCAAACTATTTCGAAACAATTTTATCGGTGGGCAGAAATACATTCAAACATGCGCTCTTTAAAATGATTTACCAGTTGATGGCTTGACAAATCCATGCCTAACCAAAGCATCGTCCAGAAAGACTCGTTCCTTTGAAACCCTCACGGAATTGGATTTTATTTCATTTTAAACATTACGTTAGATAATTAACAGACACTAAGGACTTGAACATATCCTGGAATCTGGAAAGAACCTCACGTTAGTAGTATTTCCATGATATTTCCATTGTATTTTCCCGGAATATGACGTACCTATAGATTAAATTATTAGATCGTAATGCAAAGATTACGTACGATCTCCGATGCATTTTAACAGCGCGTTATAAGAATCTGTAATGTTATCGCGTCTGCAGATTATCTATAAAATCTAGCTAGATGATTGTCAAAAAAAAACAAAATGATTTTAGATTTTGAATTCATTGTTGAAAATCCAATATAATTTTATTAACAATTTATTCAAGAGATTTGTATTCACTTTGTGGCGTCATTATTATTAAATTAATTAAAATTTTCTTTGTAATCACCACTTTATTAATATATACATATCAGCATGTTTAGGAAGGGAAGCTTTTCTCATCAGGAATATACAGAATACTGAAAAATAATAATGTTAAGTATAGACAAATGATAAATATAGAGCACTGTAAGAATAGACAAATTACGAACATAAACAAAAAGTGATTAAAGTAGGTAATAATAAATCAAAAATGTTAATAAAAAATTATTAAAATACATTGAATAACAAATTTATATAATTTATAAAATTAAATAATAATTATTCTGAATTTGGAATCATATTTTGGAAACCAATAATTCTTTTGACATAAATAAAGGTTTACAATTAGACAAATTTGAATTTTTTTAAATTAGAACGATAAGTGTTAATAGTCAATTAAATATAATTAATATATATATTATATATATATATATTTAATATATAATTAATATATATATTATATATATATTAATTGCTAGTATATATATATATATATATACTTTTTTTTTTTAATAGTTATCCCCTTAATTTATTTTCATATCAAAATTAATAATTAAAATAATTTCTTTTTTAATTTCTAATTTAAATGTGGTATCAGTGATGCAGAACCTTTTCAGACCAATTTATCCATTTTCAATTAGTTCGCGGGCCGCAGGGGATAGGGGGTATACAGCTTCACATGGTTAACTTTGTAGTCGGTCTTGTCGCTAAGCCACTAAAGCGGTAACTTTTTAATACACTTATCATAGAACGCACAAAGAAAGCGCTTAGGCGATGTTTTCAAGGCCAAACCAATAAATGCTGTCGTTCTGAAATATAAAAAAACGTATAATTTTTGCCGGCCGATTTAAAATAGACAGACAAAATTTTGTTGCGACACCTTTCGATTTTGCATATAAGAATGGAAAATGTTAAATATTTGATCATAGAAAACCCCGAACGATTGCTATTAAATAAGAAATTCCAAAATCTTTTCTATTTTTTTAATTATTAACTTGAAGAAATTTTACGAAAATATTATGCAAAATGTCCCGATAATCATATTTGTTTGTATGCTTAGGAAACATTCATTCTTCATTAAATTGAGACGAGTGTTGTAAGTGTGCTCTAGTTTATTTGCATAATATGTAGGGTTAGTGTACTGAAATGTATTTTTTTACCACAGAATATGGAACTACAGTCCAATTTTTTTCATTTTTTTTTTATCAAAATGGCCTTCAAACTTAAATACCATAGTATTTTGTTTTTTTTTTAAGTTAGTTTTCATAGGTAAATTAATTTTCAAAGCTTTCAAAACGCTCCAAATCTATAGGCGATCAGTTTTGATCAACTTCGAGGTTAGAATGTCAAATTTCAAAACAAGGATGAGCTTTACCGTACATAATTTTACATTCTATTCGTAGTAAATCATAACTAAACATAAGTAAGAAAATTACGTACCTTTTTAGAAACTTTAACTCAAAGAATAATAAAAGTATTGAGCAATAAAATTATCATAATAACCGTATTGATAATTGGTTTGCTCATGAACACTCTAATTTCTTTCATTAATAATAGTTTTTATATTGAACAATTCGTCTAATTTAAAACTAAAAAAATACTTATTTGTAATACAAAACGAAATCGACAAATAAAAACATCTAGACTAACCCAAAAACAGAATGCGCACGTGACGCGAGATGTTCCAAAAAGAATGGTACCAATAGAACAAGGTGTTTTGATGAGATGATTTTTTTTTCACTTTTAAATAACGATTTATAAATTCTACGTATAATTATGTACAATAAAAGTCATATGATCGGAATCGGCGTTTGATGATATGAATATATATTTTTATTGTATTTTTTCACTGGAGCTCCTTATTACTCTACCTGGCAAGGTAAGTTTATTACTTACCTAAGAAATTTTCATATTTATGACATCGGAATAATAACCAACTTGTTTATGTAAAGATAAAACTCTTGCTAAATACTGCCTCTTGACCTAGTGATGGTTTCCGTTTCACAATGGCTCTGTGGGATTCAGGCCACGCAGGTTCTATACAAGTCTCTGTGTCGGGACAAAAGGTCTATAGCGAGGACAGCCCGAAGTTCCTGGTAGAGAATACATTGATATTGTACGAGCAGCGTGATTGGCATATTAAAAATGTGGATGGGATTTTTAGGTTAACGTATTAGGAAGCGAGGACTACGGTCTTTAGCACTCCTCAAAGGATCAATCTAAAGTGTCGGTAACTTGTTATCGCTCCCGAGCACGAACATCAACTTAAAATACTTATGTTTGTTGACTTGAACTGTTGTTTGTTCGTTGGCGATCTGCAGTCTTGTTCAGGAGCGATGACAAGTTTTTTTTTTTTAACTTTAAGATGTGTGGAGGATTTTTTTGAGGAAAGAGGAAGGAGACAAAATTCTGAGAAGGAAAAAGGTATGAGGGGTGGGTTGGAATCTGGGGGTCAGTATGTCCAGTGTCTGAAGTATTGATCCATCCCTCGCACTGCGATGCAAGGCGATGAGTCAAGAGAGTCCGGCTGGGGAGGTGTACCGCAGAGGTGTTGGTTACGCAATGAATGATTCCCAGGACGGGAGAACCCATTAATATATGTACCCGTATTAAAAAAGTTACATTGTTTATAATGGCACGTCGAATACACAAATTTAAAAAAAGCGTTATTCCTGATGAGTTGGAAAAAACTAATTCCTGGAAGTACAATTGATTTAACAGTAGTTGTAATCGACGAAACGCTGTTCAGTTCAGTAGTCATATGGCAGAAGGTCTCATCTGCACTTTATTCCATTTTCAAGCTTTCTAATAGTATACGTTCCAAAATGTTTTATCTCGAGTGTTGCAAAAGGATACATCTGTCAGTAGCCTACAAACAAAGTTACAAAGTTGCTATTTGTATTATACGAGTATACTCGTATAGGGTTATTAATGTGCTGGTATATAATTTTGTACCACATAATAAGTTCTTCTGAAATCTGAAATCTGAATATATAACTTTTATTTTATGTAATAATACGTAGAATTTATAAATTGTTATTTAAAAGTGAATAAATAATCATGTCAATAAAACACCTTGTTATATTGGTACCATTTTATTTGGAAAATCTAACGTCACGTGTGTATTCTGTTTTTGGATTAGTAGAGAGATTTCTGTTTTTCGATTTTGTTTTGTGTTTTAAATGTGTATTTTTTTAGCTATGGTGAAATTTAAACTTAATTTGGGTGACTTTAAGCTCATAATTGTTGTTCAATATAAAAAAAAAACTATTATTAATAACAGAAATTAGAGTATTCACGAGCAAACCAATTATCAATATGGATAATGTTATATTGATAATGTTAATGATCAATACTATTATTATTCTTCCTGTTAAAGTTTCTAAAAAGTAACATAATTTTCTTACTTACATTTAGTTATGGTTTACTTTGAATGGAATGTAAAAATTATGTACGGTGAAGCTCATCCTTGTTTTGTGACATTTGACATTCTAACCTCAAAACTGATCAAAACCTACCGGCCATTAATTTGGAATTTGAAAAATTTATCTAGTTCTCCGAATTAAACACAAAAACAATTAATAATATATTATGCCGAAAACATTCAGAGCTGCCAACACGCAATAAAAATCGCATAAAAATAAAATGTTAAATAATTTAAGGCGATGCAATGCGAAGTAATGGAAAAACATGTGTTTTGGTTTGAAAATCTGATGGCTTAGAAATATCATATATGTTTTAATTAAATACTGCAAGTAGAACACACCTTGGCTTTAAGAAAAAAATAAAGCATCAGACCTAAAAACATGTTTTAATAGCAAAATCTCCTGCTTAAGAACCCCTTTTGGGATATTGTCATATTGTTCATTGTGGAAAATTAAGTTTTTTAGAATATGACCGAAAAACATTTTAATGTTTCCGACTGAGATTTACGAAATAAAATAAAACACGCATTTTGGTGATGCTTTTTTTGGGTAAATCGAAACATGTGGCCGGCATTAAGCGGGAATTTCAACCAATTTTAAGAAGTGGATCCCCTTAACGGAGCTCAGAATGACGCAGAAGGTACATGTTTTACATATGTTTTCGCTGAATGATTTCAGTCCTATAAAAAACATATTTTATGACTGCGTTTTATCATTGCTGCATTTTTTTAGAGTATTGATTAATGCGATCGTGAGTTCGAAAAGGGAAATTCCCCGGAACAATACTTATTATCTATTTATCCCCGCCGTTAAAAAATCATAAAACTCTTGCTTTGAACATTGGAAATAAATTAATGTTTCCATTTTTATTTGGTTACCATGTGAAATGATCGATAAATGCTTTTGTAATATGCATTGAATATTCCGAAATATTTCTTGTACTCTCAGCCTCTCCTCGCACAGCCACTAGAGTTGCTTTCCCCAGCTTTGTTTGGGGCGGTCAACTGGACCTCTGCCCTCTTTAATTGCCGCATATTTTGTATGAAAGTGTGTGTATTTTATATTGAATAAATTTCTAAAATTTTTGTTTCTTCATATGTACGGCTCAACACGTCCCATTAACATAAAGGAATAAAAGAAGTATAAAAAAGTATAGAGCATAAAAATCATAAAGTATAAAAAACTATAATTAAAAAAGTATAAAAACTTGTAAAGTAAAACAAAAAGTTAAAATATATAGCATAAATATCAAAGAGGATTAAATTAATAATAAAAAAGACGTGGTAATTAAATCATCATACGTTGAATACAGCTCTTGATGTAGGCTAATATCATAATACTACTATTTTGCAGACAAACTTTGTAATCTCTAAAACAAAATTCCACTCTCTTTTAAAAATCACAACAACCATAATCAATTAAAAATCAAATAAAACACTGGATACGTTACAAAAGTAGATCTGAAATAGAAAACATACACCAAATACAGACTAACACCGAAACCACTCAACTGCACTTAAAATACCTCACCTTATAATTTTTTTTTTCATCAAGCATAAAAATTTAATATAATGTAATTTTATATTTTGTAAATGAAATCCTCAGCACGGGAAATCCCAGTGGCGATATTATTATTTGTTATTTTATAAAAAAGAAGATGATAAAACATTATTATTATTATGCATCTTTCATATGGTAACGTGTATAACAAAATTCCCAACTAAAAGACCCTCCACACAGCATCTTTAAAGATGACATAGGCCATGAGGGAAATTATTTTCTTCGTGGACTCCCGTGCGGATATATGTGAATAAAGGATTTACTTATTTATATATGGAGGGGGGATCAATTCCAATGGTCCAAGTATGTGAAAATATATGTTTTGTTATTATTGGTGAAATCTATTTTCTAACTCCCAAAACTATCTCAGTAGCAAATAATAGCATATCTGTGGGCGCAAATAGACATGCTAAATTGTGAAAATATATATTTTTTAAGATAGATTTTTTAAGGAGGTTTGATACTGGATTTCACCAATAATTACAAAATCACATGTTTGGAGTTAACCTAACCTAACCTAACTCATAAAAAATAATGAGGTCCTACGTGGTTGAATGGTTACGATCTAGGTTCAAATCTCGGCGTGCATAATTATAGTTTATTTGGGTGATTTGTGTTATTTCACAATTTATCCATATACGAGTATACGAGTATATTTGCGACACGTCCCGGAGTGGTAGATACTTTCAGTATAGCCCTGGTGAAAGACCTCCATTCAGAATCGAAACGTTGCTTGAAATGACTTAAACCATGATCAGATCTGAATAGCCAGGTATTTCTCCACCTTCCTCTTCAACATCGTCTTCCCCTTCCCACTACCACTTGCTTGTCGTTTGGGTGCCATAATTGAATTGAATCATTTTTTCAAAACATATTTGAATAAAA
Organism: Halesus radiatus; assembly: GCA_022606495.2. Classification (NCBI taxonomy): domain Eukaryota; kingdom Metazoa; phylum Arthropoda; class Insecta; order Trichoptera; family Limnephilidae; genus Halesus; species Halesus radiatus. The sequence continues at coordinate 225,320 of JAHDVE020005519.1, forward strand.
AGTTCTTAAGTTCTTACCTACTTGTACTTTCTTATTCCGGTTTTTTTTTAATGTTAGTTTTCGTAGTAAAATTAATTATTTAAGTTAGACTTTTTTAAATCCACCTAAACTGACGTAATCCGAGCGGTAAGTAGCGGTGACCGAGTGACGTCACACACGCGTCATACGGTCACACGGGATGAATTTGCGATGAACCGCGTGACGTCGTTCCAATGGTACCAATGAAACATGGCGTTTTGATGAGATGGTTTTTTAATTTACTTTTAAATAATGATTTATAAATTCAACGCATAATTTTAATACTAAAAACTTATACATTCAGAATCCGCGTTTGTTGATCCATGTGAATATATATTGTTTACGACATAATATTTGTCAGTGGAGTTCCATATTGCGGCTATTGCATGTTCGTCTAATTCGTTCGTTCGTATAATTTTGTAATTCCTGCCGCTTCTCTCAAAAATCTTATTTAGACAGCTTGGATCCTTGGACGTATTTTTAAACATTTTCAAATTTAGAATTATTTTATGAACAGATAATAATTAATTTAATTGGCCTGTCTTGTGTAAAAAAGATTCAATATGTCTTAAGAAATTGCGACATCAGTTTTCTTTCAGATCTTTAGTTCTAGCGATTATCTGTTCAGTGGTATAAAGTACCTACGTCCTCGGAAGCGACACTTGACAAATATTGAGTTGACTAGGGTGAGCACGGAGGTAAACATCGTTATGTATATTTACTACAATGGCATTTTGGGTGTTGTTACGACGTTTTTATAATAGCGTCACACTCTACGTGAAGATGCTTTATAATGGGATTGGGGATTCCCCGCATTAAGAATCCGAACATAAAAACAAAACAAAAAACGAGTGCGATACTTAGAATCATGATTTAATTTCTACGTAACCTAATAAAGTAAAAAAAATCAGTCAAACTTGATTATAACGAACCAAATAGGACAAACTGAATTTGCTCGTATAACTGTTACTCTATATCCGTAATGAGTTACACCCAGAGTGGTAAATACTCTCAGTTTCGCCCTGGCGAGACCATAATTCAGAATTGAAACGTAACTTAAAATGGCTTTAATTGTATTGTAAGTGACCAGATCTGAATAGCCAGGTACTTTCCAACCATCCACTTTCCCTCTCCGCTGCCTTCAGACTCCCAAAAATTTACCAAAATTTGTTACTACCGCTGGATCCGGGGAGTAATTAAACTTCTTGGTTTTTGTTTTCTTTTACCTACTTTACATTTGATTATTTACAAACTTAGCTTATACAAAATTGTCATATAATATTTAAATTGTTCATGTAAGAGAATCTGCTGCTCATGAATATTTCAAGTCGTAGTTTAATTTGCATATATGTAGTACTCGTATATCTGTTACCTTCTAATTATATTAGGTTAGGTTAGTTAGTGTAAAGCGCACTTGACGACGGTCTTCGTGGTCGAGGAGTAAGACTCCGAAATACGAATCCGGAGGTCATGGGTTCAAATCCCGGCGTGCCCAACTAAATTTAATTTAATTAATTTGTGTTGTTTCACAATGAATTAAATTAAGAAAATTATCTATAGTATGTACATACGAGTATGAAGTATGTTCCAGAGTGGTATCTACTCTCAGTATCTCCCCGGTGAAAGACCATCATTCAGAATTGAAACGTTGTTTGGAATGGCTTTAGCCGTGTTTGAATAGCCAGGAACTTTCCCACATTCCTCTCCTCCATCGTCTTTCTCTCCCCATATTATTCAGCCTCACAAAATACCCAATAGGGGATACCATAAACCCACTGGCTTCTGACAATTAGAAGCAGTTACTCTTGTGCGGCAAACACATAAAATAAAAAAAATGAAAAAAATTGAGGTGAACCTTCACAAAATTGCGCTGTAGAAATTAACGATAATTATTATTAGCAATTTTTTTTTCAACCCTTGGTAACACAATACGACATAAAAAATAAGTAAAATGAATACTTTTGGCGAAAACGAATAAATGAGTGTAAAGCTGTGTAGGTATGTCTCAAAAAATAAATACGTTAAATACACATGTCTTTGTCTCGCTTGTTTATGACAGCATCTAAATATATTTTTGTGAGAAGACTTCTATAATTATCGTAAATCAATTGTCTTCCACTTGGGAAAAAATATGGGGCAAACCCCGGTTAGTGAGTTAATTGGTCCGCAATCCGATCGTAATCATTAAATCATCTTTTAGGGTTTTTCTATTACTTGATTATTAGAAGAATTTGGGACTACCCTAGTAATAATTTTTATTTTATTTTATTCGTTTGATTGTACGTCCATCTCGGCTTTTACATGGATTTTAGTATATAGAGATTCTAAACCATAAAGTAATGCACAATCTTTTTCAAATGTTTAACACTGATATAAAATAGAAAATTAAAACAATCTTATAACACAAATCATTAACGCTACATTATCCAAGCTACAATACTACATATTGCAGGATTCTTCAAAGTGCTGATATAGATGACGCTTTACTGTATAAATGGAGTCTGCAAATATATCAACAATACCTGGGTTCGATTCCCAGATTTTATTATTTTTACAGTACACGGGAGGCCTTGAGGGAAATATTTTCCGTCAAGGCCTATATCATCTTTGGGAATGCTGTGTGGAGGGTCTTTTAGAGGATAGAAAGGATTGAATCTGGGTCTTGTAGAGACTCATGTTGTAGGAGGGAGGAAACATAGAGGCCGGCAGGTCATTCCACAGCCGACCTGTTGAACACAAGAACGAGTCGTAGAAGCCACCCGTTCTCATGTGACAAATGTCAACCGTTTATAAATGTTGGACGCGCGTTTTGCGTATTTACCGACATTGCACCGGTGACGAAGGTATCAATGACGTTAGTTCCTGAGATCATCTTTCATTAAAATACAGGTAGAACGAGGAGAGCATTCCAAGCTGACATCTGTGCTCTAAAGATTGCCATCCGTTTATTAAGATAGGGGAATTTATACCGCCCGTTTCTGCACAGAGTCAAGAGGTTGTTTTCAGGTACTTGAGGTCGCGTTATAGTCGGGATTTCGTTAAAAGCATATTCGTTTTAACCCAATTCCATTATATTTATGTTGTTAGTTAAAAGGTACTCACATGACAGCTCATGTGACAGTTGTAATACATCAGTACGAACGTTAGGTAACCACCTTTAATTAAGATATTGGTTTACTACACAATATGACTTTTTATTTATAGATAAGGTTATAATTTGGAAAGTTTTACGATTTCGTAACCTCCAAATTAAAGCACGCAAAATCCTTGAAAATATTACAATATGGTAAAGTGTTCTGTCAAATCACCTCATGTCTAATTGTCCCAATTAATCAATCAAATCGTAAACAGGCAACTGGTGCTATGTACTCGTACGCCATACTGTACATACACTTCGAAATAAAATTTATGGAATATATATTTTTTTGATCGATAGGCTTTATTTTCGATTTATGGCAGCAAATTATCTATCAGTTCTCTTAATCGTAATCCTCAAATTAATAAGTGTCTTCGACTGTCACAACGACTTTAAATTGGTTTTATTCTACGGCATGTTGTTTTCGAGATGGATTGTTGACGTAATAATTATTATTTGTCTTAACTGCGTTGAGTGAACGCGAGTTTATATTTTCCTTGCTCATTAAATGTTCTTACTAAGTAATCAAATTTATTTTCATGTTTGGAATTTGATAAATAATATTAAAACAAATACATAAACACCCACACACTTACACGCAGATAAAGACGTTCTGTCAGCGGAGGTTTTTTCAGTGGATTTTTTGATTTTATTTTGTAAAGGTTGGTAGCCTGAAAAGTCGCCATTTTGATCTCTGTTAGCTAAACAGGAACGCATGTGTATTAAACTTATTGGGGATACCGCAATAAAAAAATAAAGTTAATGAGAAATATTTCTAACTTTGAAACACATAATAAAATACCAGGGTAAAATATAACTAGGGATGTTGTCGCAGACATCCAAAGCGAACTGTAATAAGGATATTTCTCTGATGTGTACCTATTATAACATAATATATATATTTTTTAAATAGACCCATTAAAATGTACCTGGTTATCGGTAGATCATATAACTACAGGACAAAAACTACAATATAATTCATTTGAACTTTGAAACACATAATAAAATATCACGGTAAAATATAACTAGGAATATTGTCGCAGACATCCAAAGCAAACTCTAAGAAGGATATTACTCTGATGTGTACCTATTATAACATAATATATATATTTTTTAAATAGACCCATTAAAATGTACCTGGTTATCGGTAGATCATATAACTACAGGACAAAAACTACAATATAATTCATTTGAACTTTGAAACACATAATAAAATATCACGGTAAAATATAACTAGGAATATTGTCGCAGACATCCAAAGCAAACTCTAATAAGGATATTACTCTGATGTGTACCTATTATAACATAATATATATATTTTTTAAATAGACCCATTAAAATGTACTGGTTATCGGTAGATCATATAACTACAGGACAAAAACTACAATATAATTCATTTGAACTTTGAAACACATAATAATAATATCAGGGTAAAATATAACTAGGAATATTGTCGCAGACATCCAAAGCAAACTCTAAGAAGGATATTACTCTGATGTGTACCTATTATAACATAATATATATATTTTTTAAATAGACCCATTAAAATGTACCTGGTTATCGGTAGATCATATAACTACAGGACAAAAACTACAATATAATTCATTTGAACTTTGAAACACATAATAAAATATCACGGTAAAATATAACTAGGAATATTGTCGCAGACATCCAAAGCAAACTCTAATAAGGATATTACTCTGATGTGTACCTATTATAACATAATATATATATTTTTTAAATAGACCCATTAAAATGTACCTGGTTATCGGTAGATCATATAACTACAGGACAAAAACTACAATATAATTCATTTGAACTTTGAAACACATAATAAAATATCACGGTAAAATATAACTAGGAATATTGTCGCAGACATCCAAAGCAAACTCTAAGAAGGATATTACTCTGATGTGTACCTATTATAACATAATATATATATTTTTTAAATAGACCCATTAAAATGTACCTGGTTATCGGTAGATCATATAACTACAGGACAAAAACTACAATATAATTCATTTGAACTTTGAAACACATAATAAAATATCACGGTAAAATATAACTAGGAATATTGTCGCAGACATCCAAAGCAAACTCTAAGAAGGATATTACTCTGATGTGTACCTATTATAACATAATATATATATTTTTTAAATAGACCCATTAAAATGTACCTGGTTACCGGTAGGTCATGTAACTACAGGACAATAACTGCAATATAATTCATTCTAGCAAACAGTCGGAAATCACAGGAAAAAAAACAAAAGCAGAAATAAACATCTGTTCAAATAAAAGCTGACACGAATGACATTTATATTTTTAGAACCTATAGATTTAGTAAACAAACACAATGTAATCCGTCTTCCAGAGGATTATTACCCTAATAAACCAACCCAAAATTAGTTTTTTAAAAACATAATAGTAAGCAGTACCGTCAGCAACAAAACAAATTTCAAGTCATAAATAAAAACAATATTAGAAAGCAGGAGGACTCACTCCTGACATTGATGCTATATATATACTATAGATTTAGTTTTAATTTTGCCAGTCTGACGATGCCTGTGATAGGCTGAAACCGGTCCGGTCGAAAATAAATAAGTGGAAAAAAGTTACAAAGGTTTTTTAAACAAAAATAATTCATTTCAATGACAAATACTTTGTGTGCACTGTAATATTCTGTATATCCTGATGAGGGTAACTTCGCTTCCGAAATATGTTGATATTTATATATGTATATATCAACCGTGGTGTCCACAAATTATTTTCCATTAATTTTATTAATAACGTCACCATAAAGTAATTTAATTTTTATTGAAGAAATAAATTAAATAAAACTTAATTTACTCTACCGAGTGGTGGTACAGATAATGAATCTACAAAATTATTATAATTATGTAATGAATAGCTAGAAATAATAAGATAAAATAACAAACACGTTGAATTCGCCGATTTTTGAAAAAAAGTTCACCCTTCCGACGCTGTAACTCGTTATACATACTTTAAAAAAGCGTTTTATTTTAGGTTAGATCGTGATCGCGAAGAACTTTGTAATCATCATAAAGATAGCTGCCAATAATATGGAATTAAAAAATAGGGGACCATATTGGCAAAGTCTTGAATTTGAAATATAATATCGATGAAATGACATAAATTGAACTGGTCTCATTAGCTGGTAAAGCGGTTGTCCCGGAAAAACAGAGATCCGGGGTTCGAATCCCAGATGCCACTGATATCTTTTTTTAAATTTTCTTTTGTTTTTTTTCGGTTTCCTGTTTCATTTAGGCTATGTTAATATTATCTTCTTCAATTATTAAATATAGCCTTAATTAAAAGATGAAAAATGTTCATTGGACTTGTAGTCCGACAGTGTGTTTTCCAGTAATGATTCCATATAATGTAACTAAAGGAGGTACAGATTACTTTACGAATAACAATAATTAATTAACAGCCTTAATTAGAAAAAAACTGGTTATATGGAAACCCTATTTGGAATCCACTTTAATAATAATAAAAATTGGATACTTTGTATAGCGCCGTTTTTGTGAAAAATCACCTCAGGGGCGCTGTTAAATTACTGCAAAAATGAGAAAAAATTATCTTTTACCATATATGTGGTCTACATGACCATATTAGATCATACGACTTACGCCTTAATACATATCAAAATGTATGAAAATATGTCCAGTTTGAAAATCAATTAAAGTGAAAGCAATTTTTACCTTTTTGACGAAAATTCCACTGCGTATTTCACATGGAATTTAAAAGATTACAGAACTAACTAACTAACTAACTAACCATCACGCCGTTTCCCCGCAGGGGTAGGCAGAGAGGATGGACCGCCAAACAACTCGATCTTGGCATACACTTCTTGCTTCATTCACATTCATACAACGCCTCATACATTCTCTTCTGTTATTCCGACTTCTGACATGGCCCGACTCGAGTATTTGATTCACTTGATCGTGCCATGTCTTCCTCGGGCGTCCCCGGCCTCTTCTTCCATTCACATTCGCGTCATATATTCTCCTTACACTCCTTTCTTCGTTCATTCGCTCTACATGCCCAAACCATCTAAGCGTCCCTTTCTTAATCTTTCTCACTACGCTTACATCAGCCTTGCATTCTTTACGAATCTCAACATTTTCACACGATCATACATGGTTTTACCACACATTCGTCTCAGAGATCTCATTTCTACAGCATTCAGTCTACTTTCATCCTTCCTCTGCCAGTTCCATGCCTCACTGCCATACATCAAGGTTGGTATCAGCACTCCATTGTGGACTGCTAGCTTCGCTTCCATGGACAACTTTTTGTTTGCGCCAACCGCGTTCAGTCCTCCGTTAATGGAGTTTCCTGCATTCACCCTTCTTCGTTTCCTGCATTCACCTTTTCTAAGTTAAAAGATTACAGTTTGAGGTATATTGCCTTTTGAAACCCTGTACGTTTTCCTAGTTACCCGTATAAAATTTATAGATAAACCATTCGTAGTATTTCTTAACGTAGCGATCTGCAAAATGTGTATTTTTCGGTGTGGACCATAAACATTAGAGGGCACTAATTGATTGATATAATATGTTTACACAGCATAATTCACGGTCATCTCGATACCACATTATGTTCAAACAAACGTTCCTAAATCTACTTGTATTTTTGAACATTTTCAAAATTAATATTGCTTATTTTATTACTGTACAGTAAGATTGAATGTGATAATATTGATATTTTTCTCAACAATTTACACAGTTTTAGACAAAATGTCCTGTGTAAATATGTAACAATGATTAAGCCACTTATATTATGTATCTCCTGTGTCTCTCTTTGTGTCTCTTGCTTCTATTTGTATTATGCAAAGTTGGAGAAACTTTTTTTTTAATTTTATGTATTATTATGCTTTGACTGTGTTTATGTAATTTTATGTAATATGAATGCCAAATGAGTTTTTCTAAGTGGACTGTTCACAGTGGGTGAGAACATCTGTAAAAACCCAGCGTAAATAAACACTATTACCCAACAATTTGGACTGGACTTGGAGAAGCAGATAACTTGGATTCTGCTGTTATCCAACATGACATCTCCGGACTTGCCTATCACTACTCGCCCATAACTGGACAGCTGTACAAATGATGGAACGAAGATACAGAATATTGGTCAATTTTTTTTGTTGTTTTTTATTATTATTATTGTTGTTAATATCATTATTTACTTATTTAAACTGGATTTTTACCTTACAAATAATCGGACAAAAGATACACAAAACATAAAATTACAAAAACTCTCTCAATTGATACATAATAGAATAGAAACATCATAATCTACCACCCAATATTATATTCTGTATATCACCATAATGCAGGCATGCTCCTAGTTTGGTGGGTCAATTTATAAAATAATTTAATTTAATAAACTCATCAAATTTAATAATATTTGATTATTCGATTATTTAAAAAAAATGTCTGGGTCTTCAAGGTTAGACACTTGAAAATTGAAAAATATGGTTTGAACAATATGACGTCTCGTGTTATTTTGTAACCACTAGATGGACATACTCATATTATACATAGAACTTCTCTGGGACAGAATGGGAAGGATTGACATTAAGTCCTGCCCCACATCGCTAATACCTTAGAGTAATAATATACGCTAACACACACTATTTGTGGGCGGTTTTATGAGAATAGCCAGCGTTAAACTCAGGAAACATTAAATAAAATAGTTGATACGATGCCTAAACCGTGAAGAGTAATAGCATTTAGAACAACTCGAAGCAAATCTTTTCTACATGCAATCATTTCTAAAATGAAGCTCTGAAATTTGAAATAACTGTCGAAAAATGAGACCGGCCGCTATATTTACAATATTATATTTTCATATTTTGCTCCAAATTTTGTCATATTACTGAATAGATTATGTATACACTCTAGAAATGCCTTTAATGCAGATTTGATTAGACTTGCCTTTTGGTTCTAACCCCGAGAGGAACAATGACAATACAGCGCTCTGTCTCTCTTATACTGCCTGACATCGTACACTGTTTATTTTCTATTTTTATTTATAATTTGTATTGAGAGAGCGAATTTCAGAATTTTAAATTTAAGGTCCGGACTTTTCCCACCCCCTAAAGCAGAATTTTGGCACTTTTTTATGAAATTTTGTACAAAATAAGAGGAAAATTATTTGGAATGAGTAGGGGTAGGGATAAAGGTAAGGGTAGAGGTAGTGGTAGGGGTAGGGGTAGGGGGTAACACGTTACAACCTCAAAACATTACTCCGAACCGTTCATAACCCCGGGTGACGCCGGGTACAGCTAGTCTAATATGTTTCGTGTAGTATAAATAATGATTCATTTTTAAAAAGAATCACTTACAACAAACAGTAATGCCACATATATGTATTATGTAGATATCATACTTATGACATCTATGGTTACACAGTATACCGATCATTACACACACACATACCCTCTCACCCTCTTTCAACATCCTCACATAAGGTTAAGGTCTGTGTAATTCCAGTATTCATTTCTATTTTTTTGCTCGTTGGCAGTGCACAAAAGTCAAGTATAAATCTTCCCCTTAGAGGTAAAACTCATTGCCGTATGATACTGACTTTTACCATTAATGGGACGAAATAATATGTTGTGGGAATTAAGTAGGTAGGTCTTAAACTATATGTCGATTTTCGCGATAGAGTTGAGACTAAAAAAAACCTTTACCTGGGGACGCTTCATGCATATTATATCAAAGAAAAGTTTCATTATAACTTAGGTGCATGTCAGTGGTGCGTAGTTCATAAAAGCTGAAATGCTGTGTCTACCTTGGGAAAAGGGCTCGGGAACTTTCTATGATTTAATTTTTTTTTTATATGATTACCTGAAAAGAGTCCCAACTGCTCCCAACCGTCTGGAGACAGTGAGACTATGGTACCCCCAATTGGGAATGTTGTTAGGCTGAAGGTATTGGGAAGGGGAAGGAGAAGGGGACGAGGAAGGTGGGGAAATACCTGGCTATTCAGATCTGGTCACCAAACACGGTTAAAATTCATTTCTACCAACCATTCAATTCTGAATGGTGGTCTTTCATCTGGGCGATACTGAGAGTATCTTTCACTCTGGAACTTGCGAAAATACACTTTATATGTTTTTAAAATTAATTAATTGTGAAAAATCACAAGTTAATTAAATAAAATTTACTTGTGCACGCCGGGATTTGAACCCGCGACCTTCGTATTCGTAGTCGAGAGCCTTACCCCTCGACCATGGAGGCCTTCTGATGACACGATGCATGTATTTTTTAAAGAAGGGGAATCGGAATATACAACAGTAAGCAACTTTTACGGCCGTTCTTCCCAACTTCTTGAATGATCAATCTGTGGCACCGAGTCAAGTGTTTTGTTAAGCAACTCTCTATTTGCCTGTTTCCAAGCATTGTTTTTACTAAATTGTTTATGGAGGTGCCCGCCCATCTTCGTAGACTATAAAACAGTGCCCGCCCACTTTTATAGACGTACATTTGACATTTCTCTTTCGTGAAAAATAAGAAAAAACGTAGGTTACAATTAGTAAAATAAGTTAGGTTCTCTTCAGTTTTATTTAAAGTATACTAAAAAACAATAATGACGTCGACATTTGTTCACCCTGTTGACGCTTTTTACTAGTCTTCTGTTGAGGGGAACTTAATCCACAAAAATCGATATCCTAAATTGATCGTAAATTTGATCGAGAGTCTCGTTGGGAAGAGCGTGTTTGTGCATTTGAACAGTATTGAGTCAAAATTTCGGCTCTACAGTTGCTCAATAGGGTTGAGAAGAATGGCCTTCACCCTCAATATTTAATCTGGCAACAATCATCAATTAAGACGACACAATACCCTAAATTAAAATTGGTTAAGGGCGTTCCTAAAGACCGATGGGAGGAGTTACGGGCGCAATAATTCGTGTTTCACGGCGCACGTTTCGTCTGTAGTTTAAAATTATTGCACAGTGTGACACATCACAAATTTTTTGGACAAATAAAAAAAAAATCTTTTTGATATTTAACTGCGTTTATGAAAATTATGTTTATTGTTAGCATTAGTTAGGTAATAATATAATTTACATGGTATCTGGAAACTCATGGTACCTACAGTGGAAAAATTAAATCATCTGCAGCATATAAGAGTTCCCAAATATTCATAAATCACACATCCTTCCTTTGGTGATAATTTTTTGGTGGAAATTTTCGAGGCCAATAAAAACTCAAAATCAAACGATTTTCAGGTCAATTATATAGGTCGTTCCGCTGGTTAATCGCCCGAATCGCTGGTTAAGTCTATAGGATACATCCTGATAAACCCCGATATATTTATACATAAAATTATTTAAGCTGGTATTGTCCCATTTTGTTCTAAGGATAATGGAACCCAAACATTTACTTTTAGGTATGTATTTATTATGTACCTATTCCATTCTATAAGCGTTTTCCTTGGAGATATAATTTTTTTCGGGATACAACTCGTTTGGTCCTCTTATTTCCCATTTTAGCTGAAACAAATGCTTATAGATTAGCCCTGAGGTTCACTTTAATTTGTAAATTTTAAAGTCATTTTCGCCTCAGCGGAATGATTTATTTTCATTGTGAAATTAGCAGTGACAGTATTAAAGAAATTACAACAGCAACTTGCATTTTTGATAAAACTAAGTTAAATAACAAGCCACGGGTTTTTTTTCATGTCAATGCACCAGAGTCCCAACTGTCCTGAGACAGTGGGACGATAGCATTCCCATTCAGAGTATGTTGTGAGGTAAAGGAAGTGGGGAAGGGAGGGGAATGGGGAAGAGGAGGTTTGGAAAGCACTTGGCTATTCGGATCTAGTCACCAAACATAGCTAAAGCCAGTTCAAGAATTTTTTTGATTATGAATGGTATTTCGCCAGGATGATACTGAGAGTATCTATCACTCGAATATAAAATTCTACTTCGGACTCAAGTTTCTCTAAAACGACTACTAGATTTAGCAATTTTCCTCTTGTACGAATAATTTCTGGACATCATGTATAAATAATTAATATTTATATTTATAATTACGTTAATTTAACAAAAAAAATACAAAAAAGTTCTGCATAAAAATTGTTTTTACGCGTGACAGCTATTTCACATTCCGAAATAATACCTTCACAGACATTAAAAAAATTGCACAGCAGATCTTTTTTTGTAATAATTAAAATTAAGTAAATAATGAATATTAAATATATTAAGAATTGATAGTACAGTTATTGAACATTTACTTTAAAACAGTAAAAATTAAATATTTATTTATTTGTCCGTATTTCATTTAAAATGACACACTGTGCGCTTTTAAAATATAAATTTATACTAGAAAATAACATGTTCTATTAAGTTGCGGAAAAATTAAATAATACCTTTACTTACCCGTACAAGAAGTCTAGTATAAAAAAAACAGAAGATTTCAATACTAGAATTCAAGTATTCGTGTGAATAAACAAAATATGTGAGGAAATAAGTTGCCGTAGCGGCGGGCCGTAACACGTCTTGTCTCGCCGAATGTTGAACGGCAACTAAAGATTTAAATGACATATATGACGAAGACACGTATTAAAACTTCGGCGCGCCCGCCGTCTATTCGAAGTGCGTAGGGTCGATATTGCTTTGGCGGGCATAGAAAACGATTTTTTCTGAGGGGTGTATTTTAATTAATTCTGATGAATATATTCCTAAAATCTCAGATGTTTGCACGGTGGTATCTCGGGAAGTTACTAATTCATCTTTAAAAAAAATAAAATTCCATCGTTACCGCTAATGTTATAGTTGAAAAACGTCTTTAAAATTTAAAAAAACCTTTTACGTAAAAAAATTAATGGTAAGGTACTATTTTTATTAATCTAAAATATAAATAACATGTATCCCGTGTGTTTCTTTTTGAAAAAAAAGATACTGTACTAACGAAGTCGTCGGAATTAATTAAAATGTGAGTCTCGGGCAAACCCCGTCATATGTGGTGATATCAACTCTTAAGGCTACCAACATTTTCAATGCATTGTAATTACAATCTAAAAGATTGCAGCCTACCCTTGCTCATAGACCAATGCGCGCCACTGGTGTATATATTATATGTAACTTGTGCATTCTAGGAATTAAAATTACAAATTCTAATGTTTTAAGTTTTTATTATCTCTTAGTGCGCTGAAATTACCTATCGGATTCGCAAAATTTGTGTGCGTTAACCGCGTATTCAATCGGCAATGTCAAAAAGTAATTTCTCTGAATATACGTAGTATCAGAAGTATTTTTAGGAACTACGTATTTATTTAATATCAATGATATAAATACACCATAAACAATAATTACATGTCGTAGTTAACTGCAAGCATAAGAAAATAGCACAAATTATTTAAAAAGGTAACTATTAAATGTAGCATTAGGTCGTACAATGACATCAGAGAGTATATATAAAGAATAAAGGTTCATGAAGGATATAAGTCAGAAAGATTTGTTCTCACTACCTTCCGTGCAGTTAAATAGATACGCTACATCTGCGTATCTATTACTAACTTCATGTAATCTAGGTACAAGCGAGTGTTTGTAATGGTCAGTTCTGGTGTTGTTATATTTAAACAGGATTTTGGAACGAGTTGCTCTCATGAAATTGCTAAACGTTATGATAGATATATATACGGCTTTTAAAACCAAGTTAGTTATTACGAAAATAGACTCAGGTAGGCCGCGCGCAAATTTACCCTCGGCCTACAACCGAAGTATTAGATCGCGACTGCTCGGCGTTCCAAATGAGTAAATCATGTGAATCTTGTGGACACGTTGATGTTTTGATGGGGTAGTGTAATTGTCACACATAGACCTGGGTGGTAACTTTTTTTTGAGTTCGATAGTAAAACCTGGGAAGACCTTCAACCGTCAGTGGATCGTATGCATGAAAATATAAATCAATTATTATTATTGTGTTCTTTTTTGGGTAAAATTTTCCCGTCCCGCAACTACGATTGAAAAAAATGATTGAATACCCATTGGATACGTAAAACTTTTTATATTCGGTTTCGTGATGAACATGATAATATTATTCCGAGAGAATTCACCACGGTCAGCGAGAGGTCGTTGAACGGCGTTATGGAGAACACAATGCAATGTCAAAGTAAGCGGTTTAGAAAAATTGTATGAAGATGGTAGGTTTTTCGGAAGAAGAAATTTCGCAAACTTACAGGTTTTACAAGAGTTGGGACCAAAGATTTATTATCTAAATTATAAACACAAACACAACATTTTCATAAAAGCATCAAACAAAATAAACCATCTATTAAATAAAGAAGAATGTCCCGGGCGGGCGGTGTTTGTTTGTTTTGCATTCAAATCTACAGTTTTATTCCGAGCTAGATAAAATTTGCACACCTAATTTTCGAAATGAGAGGAAAATCACTGTTTACACGAGATTCGGAAAAAACACCCTTTTCTCACTGTCCCAACACTTAAAGCAGAATTTCGTTACTTTTTGATGAAATTTCGCATATTTGACGCTCAAAATAAGACGCATATTACTGGGTAGAGTAGGGATAAGACTACGGATAGGGGTAGGAGTAGAGGTAGGGGTAATACACCACAACCTCAAAACTTTACTCTTAACCATTCATAACCTCGAGCAACGCCGGGTACTTCAGCTATTATATTATACGATCGGCGTGTAAATATCTCAAATAAATGTGTTTACATCAGTGATGCACAACCTTTTTAGTCGGAGGGTCAATTTATCAATTTACTAAACTTTTTAATACATTTATCATTTAACGCACAAACAAAGCGCCACAGGCGAAAATTTTCGGTTGATTTTAAAAAGTTTGTCTCAAAACGTAAAGTTTTGCTAAAAAAAAGTGCACACAGTGCACAGTGGGGCGCACAATATCGTATTTGGTACATCGTAAAAAGGATACCTGTGTTATCGATTTTGTAACGGTTTTAAAGATTTAAAAAAAATTTCATTTCTTTTTATTTTATTTAAGTGTAAAGATTTTATGTAAGATAACTTTAACTTTGTTTAATTTCTAGAGGTACTACTGAAAACAAGCTGTACTCTGGATCCGGAATGTATAGCTGAGCAGTGACCCTTTTGCACAAAAAAAAAACAAATGTACATACGAGTATATATAGAAATAAAATACCTTGGTGTGATCATTGATCAAAACTTAACATAGAGTAGACACATCACTAGTGAAGATAATAAGGAAATGAATATATTCGTTAGGCTATAGATATATCTTAAATGTGATAATAATAAAAAAAAGTAGACTATGTCGTTATTCACTCTCTGCTTATCTACGGCATTATTGGTTGGGGAGGATCGTATAAAAATAATTTAAATTTCGTAAAAGTTTCACAAAGAATCACCTTAACGAAATCACTTTTCACGCTATTTCCAGTACCAAATGTTGAAGATATATTTAAGCAAGTTTCTATTATAAAAATGTGTAAAGGGAAAAATCAGGATTATTACAAACTTATGAGAAATGGAAATCAATTTATAACACCTGATTTTAAAACAACTCAAATGCGAAACCATTATATTTATCAAGCCACAAAAAATTAAAATAACCTCCCCATTGATGACCAATCAGAACAAATAAATAAAATATACAAAACATTTTATAAATCGAAGCAAATTAAATATTATGTAGCTACTAAATTAAGAATCGTGGCTCCCTTATCAGACACAAGAACTCCTCTTTTCTGATAAGGTATACATGACCAAGAATACCCTTTAAAAAAATATATTTTGTAAATTACTTTTAATGCAACTTATAAGACATAAAAAAGTCAACAAAATAAAATATTTATGTAAGTTTATCATGAAAAAACCAGAACTCCGAATGATTATTATTAATGAAAATAAAACAATAACTTTGTTTATAACCACGAGAATTTTATTTAATTTTATTACGACCGACCGGTTTCGCTTAACATAAGCATCTTCAGGGTACAAAAATTAAACTGTTTAATTTTTAAAATTAAACTGTTAAATTAAACTGTTCAGTTTAATTTTTGTACCCTGAAGATGCTTATGTTAAGCGAATCCGGTCGGTCGTAATAAAATTAAATAAAATTCGGGTTGGTTATAAACAAAGTTATTGTTTTATTTTCATTAAATATGTCTAACCACAAAGCTTTCTATCAAAAAATAGATTATTATTAAATAAGAAATATAAAAATCTCTTTTGTTACTTATATGTTTTCAGAAACAAAATTTGGAAGCTTACCGTTATAAAACGGAACCCATTAAAAATATCAAACATAGCGCTTACAAAAAACTGCGAAGGCGAAAATTTTGCTTTGTTCAAGGTCAAATCAATGAATGATGTTGATTATTATGATCAATATATATCGTATTGTAATTTTTTTTTGTGTACAGTGCCACCGAACATGTCTCCCTCTTCATGTGTCAACTGTGTTAGAGGTGCATACATTTGGAGATAATCTTCTCTACCCAGTGAGCGGACTGCCTCTTGCCACTGTAGGGCTTTTATTTATTTTTATTTCAAAGAATCGTTAACTGCGTTTATGTTCTAGCGCCACTAAGGTAATGGAGGGTATAAGATGAAATTTGGGTGGAGACGGAGGGGAAATATTACGATCAAATGAAACAATCAAACTTTGTTTTAACCACATTTATTTTTCACGCCTACCGGTTTTTTACCAATTGTTCCATCGTCAGGGCAAAATATATACTAAATAATTTAACAAAATTATGGAAGAACATACATAATAAGTGTCACAGAGGAGTGGGGGCGTGACTAGGGATTAGTAAAGAGTGGGTGAAGAGATAAAGGTTGAAGGAGGGGTGAAAGGAAGTATATTTAAAACGGGCTATAAGATAGGTTTTTTTGATTGTTAATAATAATCATTATTATTAAGGGATTTCTTAATTTCCAAGGCTTCTAAATTATCTATGCGTTTACCTTTATTATTAATGTGAATAATATTGATCCCCGTTTATTTAACTTATTTTTATCGATTGTTCGCAAAGTCAGATTCCAAACAAAATTACGTTAAAAGAGTCTTTCGAATTTTTATAAACGAAATCATTTAAAACGCATCAAACACTTTTGCCACGGTTTGGGCATCACTGGTTTACAATATGTATGGTGTATACAATAAAGGTTATGATTTTTTTTATTTAACTACAAACAAGACTGTGTACATATTTACCTGACTGAAACTCGGTGCAAATAACAATACGAAGTGCGCCGAATAAACGAAGATGTTACAATGTTGAAGGCAAAATAATGCCACAGCGACCCCTTTTAATAACAAGGTTCCATCTGACACAGCGATGTCATGCGATAATGTGCTCTATGGAAGGTAACTTTAAGACTTATTATCGCATAACATTTCCGTGTCAGATGGAACCTTGTTATTCCAAGGGGTCGACAGCGTAAAATAGTTAAAAGATTTTGAGTAAATTAATTTTAATTATGAAGAAAAAAAGTCATCAAAGACTGAATGATTGTCTGGTGCAATTTTACCAGATTCTTTAATGGTAACCAACCGCTAACCCTATACAAATTTCAAGTACGTCCAAAAGTTGAATTCGGAAGTCACCTTTGGGCTGGAGGTCCCAAATACTTGATAAACCCTCTTGATTATGTATAAACTCGCCCTTGAGGTGATTTTCCCACGAAAACGGCGCTAAAGAAATAATCCAATTATTATTATTATTTTTATTTAAAGTGAATACCATACAAACGTCCTAACTGTCTGAGCCAGTAGGTATATACGTATTATAAACAACAACAAAAAATGGGTACCAACCTAAAATATCGCTTTCATATTAAGTTAATGCTAAAAAAATGTATTAAAAAAACATATAATTGGTGAGTCAAGTTTTCATATAAAATTTGGTTGAATAACCTTTTTACATTCTGTAAAATTGTAATATTTTAGTAAAGCAATTATAGAATGACATCAGAGCGTAAAAAATATTCTTCTCAAAGGTCAAACAAATAGATTCTGTCAATTTGAAATTTGAAAGAACATAATATATTAAAAAAAAATATTTAATAATAATTTTGGGCGGCTGAATCAAAGTATTGGAGACAAATAAGTTTGTAGCGACACCCTTTAATATTTTGATCATAGTATCCGGAAATCCGGATGATTGCTATTAAATAAGAAATATCAAAACTCACATCCGTTACTTCCATGTTTTCAGAAACAAAATTTTGTTGGGTATTCCTGTAGATTATTATTTCTATTCCGTGGTCAAACCGATAAATGAATGCTTTTGATATTTATTTATTTTATTTAGTTTTCTAGGGATCGCGCATCACTGGATTAGATGGTCAAGTGGTCCAATGTGTCGGGTTCTCACCTAGGTGTCGCAAGTTCGATTCTCTGCCTAGCCAAGTCTTCCATCATTTCCCAAAAAACATTACCGGTTTATTATGATGGTAGTAGGAAGAATTCGAGTATTATCAGAATGTTCGTAAGCAGAGAATGTTTGTCTTTCCTTTAAAAAAATGCAAACGGTAAAACTAACCTAAGGGTAATAAACATTGCATAAGATATCTTGAGGCGTAGTAATAAACCATGCCACGAAATTAGGAAAAGAAAGTAGCTGCGTGACGGCGATTTCCCTTTCGAAACCTTACGGCCAGCCGTAAAAACCTTAATTGTACATAACAAAAAATCCTTAGAACGTTTCATTTGAGTAGATTTAACATCTTTTTATGGATACGATTTGTACAAAGACATGGAAAATGATCACCCACGAATAAATAATATGCAGTGTTTTCTCATCTAATAATTCAATTAGTACCCTAAAAACTTATTTCTTAAGAAAAAACATATCCATAAACCAATAAAAAGTAGAAATTCTTATATTTGTAATAATTTTGGCTCGTCTGAAGCGGTTCCAAGACAGTTGATCCCCCGACAGTTGGCCCCCCGACAATTGATCCCTCCGACTATTGATGCCTCCGACAGTTGATCCCCTAAAGGATTATTTATGCTGTACATCCTCATTTGTAAAGTAAGTATGCATGAGGATAGGCGGCCGTCTAACAAAAGTCGATGTACTTATGTAATATGAGCCTAATTTTGAAACTGTCAATTCATGGTGGAATTCCATTTTAAGATGAATTTTTATTCATTAAAAAACCTTTGCGACTTTCTTCCACTTGTTTATTTTCGATCGGATAATTTTTTAAACCAAACCGGTTTCGCCCGCTCCGGTCGAAAATAAAAAAAAGTTACAAAGGTTTTTTAATAAAAAAATCATATGTCAATAAAATACTCAATTACACTATTTTTTAATTTTATTTTAATTACATGAAATGATATTGTAAACAAATAAATTGATGTAGGTATACGTTCGTACTAGATTATTGATCGTAGAAGAATAATATTCTTATACTACGTGATAATGAAGAATGAAAACATACGCATTTTCCTACGCATATACTCGTACTTTCAAAGGGTGGAGCTTTTATGTTTATAGTATCGCGAAACGAATTGAAAAAAATGGGCCATGCGTCTGATAGATTCCCCAATCTCATAGACATAGGAGAATTTCTTTCAGTTCCAATGTCATATTTGAGGATGCTGTGTGTAGTGACTTTTGGAGGAGAGGAAGGAGTGAACATGGGTCTTATAGCTTTAGAGCCCATTCTCTCTTGGAACGACTTCCCAAGCTATCTGAGGGAGGAAACAGAGAGGCTGACGAATTATTCCACAGCAGAGCAATTGAACACAACCAGCCGTAGAAACGACCTGTTTTTCATGTGACAAATGTTAACCGTGTACAAATCTTGAAGCTTCCCTCATCAGGATACAAAGTACCTTTACGTATATTGTTATTATATTATATATATTATGCATTTATTATTATTATATTATACCTACATATATTATTATCATATTGTATATATATTATTATCATATTATACATACATCATTATCATATTATACATATGTTATTATCATATTATACATATATTATTATCATATTATACATATGTTATCATCATATTATACATAAATTATTATCATATTATACATATGTTCTTATCATATTATACATATGTTATTATCATATTATACATATATTATTATCGTGTTATACATATATTATCATCATATTATACATACATTACTATCATTTTATAAATACATTATTATCATATTATACATATACTATAATATTATACATATATTTTTATCATACTATACATATAATATTATTCAATTTAAATTATGCGTGTCAAAAACCATAACATAAACCACTCACTCACAATAATAATAATAATCCAATTCCGTTGCACATTCAAAATAAGGACCGTAAACTTAACCTCACAGAACAACTGGACATTAATAAAAATTCTAATAATCCTAAAGCTAATTTAATGAATGAACAAAATAATATAATTCGTTCTCCACTTCTGGATATGTAAGCCGAGATCAATTATATAAAATAATACAAGTTAGGATAATTATGCAGGGTAAAACCCTACATTCCAAAATTATAAATGTTTGCTTTGGAGTTACATCAAAAAGAAAGAACCGACAAGGAAAAACGACGTAAATTAATTTCTGAATAGTTTGTAGCTAATCGTATTTCTTATAAAACCCTACCTCCATAAAAAAAAAACTACGAACGAAGTAATTAGTCAGCGGTCTATGCAAATGTAACGTATTTCAGTGCAAAGAGTGATTGCTATTTCAGTTCTAAGATATTATTTATTCCATTTGTATTGATCCTAATCTAACTTTCCAGATAAAAACGTTTTATTTATTTTTTAATGTCAATACTACTACCAGTCACTACCAGTCACTACTACTACCAGTCACTACCAGAGACCCGAGACAGCCGGACTATTGCATCCCCTATTATGGAGTGTTGTAGGACGGAATGAAATAGAGGAAGGTAGCAGAAGGGTTAACAGGAAGGTTGTGATGTACCCGGCTTTCTGATTTCTCCGAGTTGCTTTGATGTCTCAATCATGCTTATTTTGCAATTGCATTAAATCCAGCAAGACTTGGCTTGAGGAATTAACAGAAGAAGAACTGACTAGTGTTCTTAAAAGAACGTCATAGAAGTTACTGAAAATATCCTACCCAAACCCTGAAGTTGAAATAGAGAAGTCGCTGTAGCCCCCTCATTCAAAACCTAGTTCGCCTCAGCACAGATTATCCTAGTGAGGAGGATTATGAAAAAATAAATTACGAAATTGAAAAGATATTTTATTGGTTTTCTTCTACTCTAAATAATCAATCAAAACCATCTTTCTGTAACTACACAATAGATAATAATTGTACTTATTGACATTTTAATGCTAATCTGTCATTTATTTGAAATAATACTTTACAGCTGAATACTCCAGTTATGATAGACATACGCAAAACATAAGCTTGATAATTAATTAAAAAGATTGTCATCTACAGACCTGTCCTATAAAGGGATTAAATATTTTAATAATATGTTATTCAATTTATTTTAATAACTTATTGAAGCTTAAAAACCTCATTGTAATATTTAATCATCGAAGAAGATAATATTAACAAATCCCAAATGAAACACGGAACGAAAATAAAATAAAATGGTAAATGGGATTTGACGGAGGGTAATATTGACAAGTATTTTTAATTTCTGTGGTTTTTTCTTTTTCGTATTTCATTTAGTATTTGTTTCTTCTTCAATGATTAAATCATAATATGTTTTTGATATTATTGGCTATTTCTGTTGAATTGGTTACTGCTAGAGGCGCTCCCAATTTTTTGTTTTGTTCCGAATGGGCTTGGAAAATTTATTGAAGTGTCATCATTTTTCATTTTAATTAACAGAATAAGGAAAATATTTCGTAAATAAGAACAAAAATACTGGTCTGAGATAAATATGTCCGAGGTATTGGTGGAAAATCCAAGACAAGTTGTTTAATAATAGGCAATGGCGGTTTTATTTAATGTACGTTTACGCAGTGAACTTCCATAAACAAAGATTAGAAAATAAAATAAACAAGTCTCATATTTTACAAGACTTTAAACAAATCCACCCGTCCGTATAGATAATACTACCCGAGAACGAGTACGAAATGAATTTCATTTGTGCTTCGTGAATTCAGCGTCTATGGGGCTTTCTGCCCTAAGAAATAGTTCATACATTTTCATTCTCGTGGTACTTCGGCGGAAAACTTTACCGGGCCTGCAACCTATAAGACGACCGTTTGTGCAACTATATGAAGATTTGTTAACAATGAATTTGTACGGAATGGTATTTTGCAAGAATCAAAAGATGTTTTTCTGTGATTATCGTGGGTTAATTACTGAAGGTGATTAAGTTTCTTACGTAAATTATGATTTTCGTTTTAAAACCATTTTTTTACTACGACATTAGCCACGGACGTTTTAATGAATCGCCGAATTTTACTGTTTCTTGTTGCTAGGTCGTTAATATCTGGTGCAGCGATGTATTGAAATTTATTTAGATCTAGAGAAAAAAAATTAATAATTAAGAAAATAGCAACATCGATTTTTTTAAATATAGAACGAAATTTTTCCCTCTTTTTTAATCTCCGATTGAACTCCCAATGACATAAGACACGAATCGCCACTGGATATAGGTACTTAATGGGAACTAGGCAAAGCAAAGAACCTTGTCAGCGAGAACATACTAGAACCTGTGTATCTTAACTATAACGCTGAAAATCTGATGTTGATATCTGCAGTAGGAACAATGCCCAAACAGTGAGCTCTGGAGTCATAAAATTTGTGCTAGAATTTCTGTATGGAATTTCCATATCATGCAACTATTTCCAGTTTAAATCATCTTTCTATTTAAATAAATTTAAACATGTGATAAAACTAAACAAGAGCGTTGTGATTGTAGGCCGAATTCGAATTGTTAAGGTACATTTTAAGAATAAATATAAGCGTCATCAAAAAATATTTAAACTTTTTTTTTCTCATAAATGATAGGGGATCAACTGTCGGAGGGACCAACTGTTCGGGGGGTCAAATATCCGGGGGATCAACTGTCGGGGAGATCAACTGTCGGAGGGATTAACTGTCGGAGGGATCAACTGTCTGGGTGCCAACTGTCTGGAGGCTAACTGTCGGGGGGCCAACTGTTAGGGGATCAATTGCCATGGAACCATTATGTATTATGAATTAAGCTTGTTCTTTGAGTGTCCTAAAACGGGAACTTCCCAGTTGAAGAGTCAGAGTGTTCTTACTGTAAAATATTTTTTTCTGAATTCGATAAATGAAATAAAATAAAATAAATAAGTTTAAGCTTCAGTAAATAATGAAACTTTTGCCAAGTTTTTTTTTTTTGATAATTTCATTGCAAAACGGATTAAAAAAGTAGGACACATCTCACAATAAGAATTTTAAGTTGCCTTTTATACTTCCAAAAGAATTTATTTTTTAAAGAAAGACAAATATTCTCAAAATACGAATAACCTGACAATATTTGAAAATCTCCTACTACCATCACAGTAAGCGGAAGATGTTGCTTGTCTCGTGATGGAGGACTTACCCAGCCGAGGAATAAGAAACTCCAGTGCAATTTTTTAATTTTTTTAATCAATAATGACGTTCACCAGTATATTTCGTATTTTTTCTAAAGTTAGTTTTCATACATTAAATAGTTTTCAAAGCCCGCCAAAAAGCTCCAAATCTATGGCCGGTCGGTTTTGATCAGTTTTGAGGTTAGAATGTCAAATGTCAAAACAAGGATGAGCTCTACCCTACATAATTTTGTATTCTTTTCATAGTAAACCATAACTAAACGTAAATAACAAAATTATATACCTTTTTAGAAACTTTAACTCAAAGAATAATAATAGTATAAAGCATTAACATTATCATAATACCCGTATTGATAATTGGGTTGCTCATGAATACTATAATTTCTTAAATTAATGATAGTTTTTTTAAATAGAACAACAATTATAGAGCTAAAAGTCATCCAAACTAAGTTTAAATTTCGCCAAAACTAAAAATTTAAAATACAGAACAAAATCGAAAAATAAAAATACTAAAACCATACTAATCCAAAAACAAAATGCGCATGTGACGTCAGATGTTCCAAATGCAATGGTATCAACATAACAAGGTGTTTCAGAATCGGCGTTTGCTGATCTATATGAATATATATTTTTACGAGTTATATTTTTCACTGGAGTTCGTTACTGAATTCATGACGCCTGGGTGGGACCCAGACGCGGTTTCAACTCAGTCACTGACCGGTCAAATTTTGAAACTTAAATGTTAAATTTTTTTTAAATTACGGGTTGTGGGGTGGGTGGAGGGGGGGGGGGTTCCAACCCATAACCCCCACCACTGTTTTTGTACTACCAAAGAATTATTATAAAAAATAATAATACTATTTTCCAATTTTTATGTTTTACCCATGCAATGTAACGAACGTAGGTACTTAACATCGTAGTTTAAAGTTTCCTTTTTATCGCAATGTTTTTAATTCGTCGATAAGGCCCATTAGAGTAATCAGTCGGTTAGTACCTACCAGGTAGCAATACCAAAGTAAACACAGGTGTGAGTAAACAATGCCAAGAATTCATAACATCTTAGTTTTCTGTCAACATTGCTTTTACACATTTAGAGATTCTTTGTGGGTTATTCGTATGAATTGAGCGTATTTCTGTTCATTCAACTCGTAACAATGCGTTTGTTTGTAGATTCTAGAGGCGTATGTATGGTACACTCACGTATATGATCGTCTTAAGAACAGAGAGATTCCAAAATAATGTAAGGTTGATGTAAGGGCCGGCTTAAGAAATATCAACATCCGTTAAGCTGCAATCGGATACGAATCTCGACAACCAAATTCGATTCATAACATTCCTGTTCATACTGAAAAGACCGGTCATAAGTATATTTATGTCAATAATCATATTCGGTCGGTATTCGAAATTAGACTAAATTTTTGTCAACATAAAAAGTAATATTATTGCTCGTACCTATATACGAGTATAACTATTATATAGGTACTCGTATTGTCATCGAAAAACAATAAAAGAATGCTCTTTCTTATACCTACGAGTATGTATAACTGTTTACTATTATTTAGACCAATTACTAATACTAAATAATGATTATTATATACTCAGGTAATGACAAGCTACTGATAATGATTATAAGTTTAAATATTATCAGTCCCTAGTTCTAGTAATGTTTCAGTATTTGAACTGGCAATACACTTCTATTCTAAAAACTTTTTTTGGGTCTTCGAAATATATATATATATATATATATATTTGAATAGTTTATTTTCATTGTTTCTGTTACTATAATAATCCAACAGTCAATCATCTACTTTATATATCTTCATTTATCACCTTAGTTATTTTTTTTTCACTAATGTTATTTGTAGGTAGTTATATATACCTATGTAATATACATTTTTTCCTTCTAATAATTTCTTCTGTCACTTAGCTCGTCCATTTTTAAATGTATTTTCTCTCTCTTCCACTGTTTTTTTTATTTCTATTTTTTACTTACACACTGTTAGTTAATAGCATATACTCCATTGTAATGTAAAAGCACTGTGGGCGTATATATACAATTAAATAAATAAACAAATATTTAAAGTCAGGATTATAAATGGAACGTTAAGGTGATTTTTTATTTCCCAGTTACGGAAAATTAAGATGAGAGGGGATGAAAGAGGGTTGTTTAATAAAAATTAGAATAAATAGCACCCCAAATAATGTTCAATGCGCAGTGTTTCCAATATTGTGTCCCCTGCCTGCAAAACTGTATCCACAATATGATCTAATAATCTGTGTTAATCTGAAGTGACGTGCCAGGCAAGTGTGGTCCTGTACAATATATTATCTACCTCCACATAATATAAATTTACGTACATTTTTACGCGGCATCACATTAATAACTTTCAAATCGAAACACAAAACCGAAGACACAAAAAAGAAAAATATAACGATAGCAGCTGGGATTTGATATCAGGACTTCTTCATCCTAATTAATATTAATCCTAGACTTGTAAAAAAAGTTAACAGATGTCCCGTATAAATAAAAATCGTATTTGCACCTATATCCGAGACACTACCCGACGATTACAAATAAATTCGGAGAGAATCTTGTAGTTATAGAAAGGTACAAGTTATCTTTTTCATTTCTGTGTCTTTTCGGTTTCGTGTTTCGATTTGGGAGTTGTCAATATTATCTTCAATGATTATAAACATATTACAATGAAGTTGAAGCTACAATAAGTTATTAACCGATGAGTTAGTGGCTGCCATCTGTTAGCCTTAAGTTCTAAATTGTTATAATAGATTATCCATAGTTAGTTATCCAGAGCATTGGAAAAAAACATTTAAATATATTTGTACAGCGCCTTTGGGGTATTTTTTTTGCGAAAACGGTGCTATAAAACTATCAAAATTTTATTATTATTACCTGAATATCCAGATCTGGTCACTAAACATGTCAATTTTTATTATTATTTTAAAAATACTAATTAAGTCCTGCTAAGCCAATTAATGTTGCTTGTCAACAGATACTTATATTTACTAGTCACATATGTATATTGATATTAAAAAAACGTATTATATGTATAAGTATATTAACATTAAAAAATGTTTTCCTTTGACTTGTTACGAGTGATTTTTTGTTGTTAAATATAATAATGTTATGAATTTAATTAATTTAATATCTTTATATGATATATTGTTTAAACATCTTAAATTACCACCTGAGCAATAACGCCATAAAACAATGTTTTTTTCTTACTAGTGATTTTTTGTTGTTGTACAAAAATATGACGTTGTTTTTTATAATTTTTTAAAATAATTTAACAAATTAATATTTTAATGTATAATATCCTGTCTTATTATTATAATGGGCATTTTCAATTAATATTTAGTTAATTATTATTATAATGGGAATCTTCAATTAATATTTATTTATTACTGTTTATTTATTAATATTTACTTATTATTATTTACTTATTAATATTTACTTATTACAGTTTACTTATTAATATTTACTTATTATTATTTACTTATTAATATTTACTTATTACTGTTTACTTATTAATATTTACTTATTATTATTTACCTATTATTATTTACTCACTACTTCTTGCTAACAAAAATATGATCATCCCATATTGTGGCTAATTGAAGCACAGATACTTAAGATAGTTATTTGGGTTACGAAGACATTATTATGGTTGTAATCTATAAATGTACGGCCCAACTTAAAGATATGCTGGTGATTTTATATCTGTTTATAGTTTAAATAACTTTGGTGTTGAATGAGAACTACTTAATATAATATTTTTCTTATACTTGCCATGAGCGATTTTTTGTATGTATTATGTAATTTTGTTATTTTGATTTAATTATTTTTTTCTTGTCTTATTATGTAAAGTCAGAAGGAGGAAAACCATAATTGGTTATATTTTGGTATACTACTCAAATGAAAATACAAAATGGAAAATGTTAACTTTCGATTTCTCGAAAATGAATAAAAAAAATACATAATTTCTTCAAAAGATTGGTATTCTCTTTGTGGCGTCATTATTAAAAAATTAATGAAAAATTACTTTTTATTCACCATATTATTAATATATACATATAAACATGTATGATATATATTCCAGATGAGGAAATCATGGCCTTTTAAACACGTTGACATGTATATATTAATAAAGTGGTGAATACAAAGTAATTTTTAATTCAGTTAAAAATATATTTACGTAATATGTAAATATATTTTTATCTTCATTTTTATTTTCCCAGGTGTTATTATTATTTTTTATTCCTGAAATATATGTATTAGTATAGTTAACATTTTATATGACAGAATTTAATACTATTCTTCCATTAAAAGCATTTGCTTGTGGATGGAAGAGGAGTGTACATGAATTTGCTAATACTTAAATAGTATTTATGGTACATGTACAAGTATAAGCATTACTTTTTAATATAATATTATGTGCAGTCTTAATAAGTATATTGCAATTTGATTGATGAAAAGTATATATACGTAATTGTGGTGTCTAGAGACAATCTACACATTAACTTAACTCTTATTTTTTAGCATATATTTATCCTTGTTAATCAAGTTGTTTTTTTTATAGTATTATTAATTTTTAAACATTTTTTTTATTTAAAAATAAATAAATACTTAATTAGGTTAGGTTAGATTAGATTTTCCTGCCAGGTTTTTGTTGTTGTACTTATATTGACTTTATACCACTTTTAAAAAGTATGTCGATTCATACGCGTGCTAATTTATCATGGAACCAGTTTTACAATATTGTTATTTCGGAAGGTGATGTATGTAATAGGGAAAGCAATTTTAATTAATTTTGTGTTTATGAGTTTACGTTGTCTCTAGTATTGTAAAAACTTCGTGCACAGTGCCAGGGAACATTCAGAACATTTTATAAAATAGATGTCCGGTTTCATCTTTCATTTAGGTTATGTTAATATTATTTTCTTCAATGGTTAAATATTTCAATGAGGTTTTTAAATCTCAATAAAAATAATTAATAATTAAAAATTGAATTCTTTAGACTTTTATAAAAAGTCAATAGATGTATCATATAAATAAAAAGTCGGATTTAAATCCGAGACACTGTTTAAGTTTGCAATTGAGTTCGGGTAGATCTTTGTAAACATCATAAACATAGCTGCCGATAATATGAGATTAAAAATGGAAAATAATATTGACAAATCTTGAATTTGAGATGATGAAAATGACAAAAATTGAACTGGTCTCATTAGCTAAGTCGGTTGAGCGTTGCCCCGGATAGCCAGAGGACCTGGGTTCGTGTCCCAGATGCGACTGTAATCTTTTTAGTTTCTGTCCTTTTGTCCGGTTTCATCTTTCATTTAAGTTATGTTAATATTATTTTCTTCAATGATTAAATAATATAATTGTGTAACAATTATTATTCTTATATTAAAACCTCCGTCTTGTATGAAACTATGTAACGTTCTTTCAATAAACGTCGATTTATCGACACAGAAACTGGAACTTCATTGTTAATATAATAAAAACGACAAAAATACCATATTTTGATTGCGGGTTTTTTCATTTATCCGTCACGCAGTTTCCGCATAAAGTGGATTCACCGAATGTTTGTATTCATATTTTCGTTTGTGCAAATAAATCGTCATTCTCTGTTTTCTTGTGAGAGTTCTGTTTTTGCTAGACATTCTTGCGTAATGAGAACTAGCAGCTATTGTAATCAAATCGAGCGTACGAATTATTTTAATTATTCGCTAAAATAATCAGTTTGAGTACTCATTTTACATAATATTATGTACAAGTCATTAGTCATGCAGTGTATACCCGTACAAAACAAAATTTGGACTGGTATTTAGTTACCTACGATTTCCCAACCGAAAATGTATTTGATGGCTCCATATTTAGGGCATACCACGCTACTAAATGGATCCTGTAGAAATAAAATGAACTATAAACTCTAGAATCTTGGCGAGCACAAAACCAACTGTAGATCGCCAAAGATTGGACACGTGGAAAGAATTCCAGATGACAGAACTCATAAAATCATCAAGTGAGTGTCTCAGCGGAAGCGACCCAGACGTATTATGGGGAAGGGGTGGATTGACTGCATGGAATAAGATTGGTGAAGGATGGGAAGGACTGCAGACGAATGACTATGATTGGATCTGGCAGAGACCATTTATGGGGAAGGCCGATTCCCATTCTGGGAATTAGGCAGCGTGGTTATGATGGCCGTGTTTCCTTGCAGAGGTACCTTGTAGTTCCTTGCAAACCCGGAGCAGTTTCGTAAAATCCGGATTTTTTAATTTCATGATACTCAAAATCAAGAAATAATAAAAGTTAAGTTTCTACCAAAATTTCAAATTTCAATTACAGAAAATAATAAAATATGAAAAAATACCAAAAACCAGTTTTTTCTGATATATTATAACATGTTAAGAGGGTGCACCGCTGAAATTTAATAAAAAAAATTGTCACTCTAATTAGGGTGTTATTATTCCATTAATATACTCGTATGTACATCTAACACATTTAGTTTCAGATAAAACAATATTTTGATCTATTAATTTTATTTCTCCTTTTATTGCATGTTATGCTTACGTCTTAACGTTTAATATATAGTTATTGGGCTAGCATCCTTATTATTACAAATCTTGGAAATGTCTACATATTATATTGCATGCTTAGCCTGTTGAACGGGTTCATTAAATATGACATTGCGATGCAAGTAACTTATTTAAAAAAATATATATTTCAAATCTGGATAATTCGGATTTCATACTTAAAAATCCCGATTTTGATTATGAAAAATATGACAGTATAGATTTTTCGCAATCCGGATAATCCGGATTTTAATCCGGATGTTCCTTGTTGAGACCATCATTCAGAATTGAAAAGTTGCTTTAAATAACAAGATGATAAACACAAGGTATTTTTCAATATTCATTTTCCATTTCCTTTCCCTTCAAATAAGGAGCGCCATTGTAGCGATGGGTCGTGACTCATGTTGTTAAGTGCGGGAGTCACGGTACCAGCTCAATATTTTCGTACGACTCATAGTTCATGAGCTCATACTCCGGTTCAAACGACTTCCAGCTCCTACGGCTCCCAGCTCCTAGCGTGCAGGTACAAAACGTCCAGATGCCAGACTGTCAGGCGTTGTTTACGTGCTGTACAGTGTCTACACACGTGTAAATCTATTAGACCTTATCTCTATAGACGAATATGAAAACCCTTAAAAAATGCTTTAAGATGCTTCATGGCGTCAAATATTAATTGCAATTCCCACTAGTAATTTAGCCTTGTAGAAATTAGACACGTATACGATGATTTTATATTAAAAAAATTAGAACAAAGACCCCTATTTAAAGATGCGTCATCGTAGAAATGCGTAAAAATACTATCGAACATCTGGGATATATTTTTCCTTTCAGGTAAGTAAACAAGAGTCACGGCTCAATTGAGTCGTGGTACGGTTTACCAGGAGTCATACCCTGACGGCTCATTAATATAAGTCGGTACAAATGAACGGCTCGTTCACAAACGACTCATCGCTAAGCCATTGCTTTACTATCATATGCGAAATAAATATCTCAATAAGCTGTCTGCACTGAAATCCCATTTTCGTTAACTTGACCAACACAAAATTTTGTTTGGTGATAAATCCATTCTACATGATCCATTTTAACCAGTACATAATACATTATGTATAGTTGAGAATAGGCGCGCTACTCGTAACTCGCATCAATGAACCAGATGTGCTTATTTATATTCAAACTACGTTGTGGGTGTTCTACAAACACGGTGTTCCCAAAGAGACTATCACTTTTTAAACATTACGTAAAACATTGTAACATTTTCACTATAGAAGATAAACCGAATGGGGAAATTCGAAATTTTCACAGGAATTTCTGTTTACAATATCTACGTCGACACAACTCCCAACTTCCACTCGTCACTTTCATCACTAACTATGATACTTTGAAACATTAATTTAAGGCGATGCAATGTGAAAGAATGCAAAATCATGTGTTTTGGTTTGAAAATTTTATGACCTAGAAATATAATAGATGGTTTAATTAAATACCGCAAGTAGAACACACTTTCGGTTTAACTGTGCATTATTTTGGTGTCATTTTATAAGCCTAGAAAAAAATAAAGAAAATTTGTGGCAAATTATGTTTTTTAGAATACGACCAAAAGACATTTTAACATTTATATGCCTTAGCTTTGTAAAATAAAATAAAACACGCATTTTGGTGATGTTTTTATTGCGTAAATCGCAATATGCGGTCGGTGTTAAGCGGGAATTTCAACCTTTCCGCAACCTACATAAAGAGTGCGTGATTTCGTTCGAATTTTAAGAATTGGATCCCCATAACTGGAAAACACTTTGTTAATTTTTATTTTCTTTAAATTACTTCTTACCCCCCCCCCGTCTCCGCCCAAATTCCATCTTATACCCTCCATTACCTTAGTGAGCGGTAATAAATCACAGTCTACAATTATTTGAAATAAAAATATATAAAATCCCTACAGTAGCAAGAGGCAGCCCGCTCAATGGGTAGAAAAGATTATCTCCACATTTATGCACCTCTAACCACAGTTGAAACAGGAAGAGAGATAAATGTTCCCTGGCACTGTACACACAAATACAATGCGATATATGTATTCAGCTGGTACTTAACTGTAGATGTCATTAAGTTTATATTTTATTTATTGAAATTAATAGGCGAGAAGAAGGAACACGTAAAGAGCAACAAAACAACGCTCAATCTATTAGGTTGCCGTGTCGTCCCTTGGCGGACCGGTCGCCCCAGGAGTGCTCTTGGCTGGGGTGGTACATTCGTATCGTGTCGTATATTTGTTGATCATTTAAAGGGTGAAAGACGTGTCGTTTCATTATTTATTTATTTATTCATAAATTTAAAAAATTAAAACAACATTAGCCACTCATCTCACTAGGACAGTCCTGTGTTGAGATGAGCAGCTTTACAATTTTAGTGAAACGATATATCATAATTATTTTTTTTTTTTACAATAACACCAAAGTTATTCGGACTATAAACAACTATAAAATCTACTGTAAATCTTTAAGTTGAGCCGTACATTTATAGATTAAAACAATAATAATTTAATTGTAACCCAAATAACTATCATAAAGAATCTGTGATCCAATTAGCCACAATCATAGGGTGACCATATTTTTGTTAACAGGAAGTACTGAGTAAATAATAATAATAATGGGCCTAATATAATGTTTACGTTTGGGTATGTGAATACCGCCAGTATCTCAAATACACCCAAAACGACCACTTGATTCACGGAATACACTAAACTTTCTATATATTTTCATAATACAATTTCTAAAATGGTTGTATATTATAGTTAGTTCGTATGTGTAGTGTGCCTACCTCAGAATTAATCAAACCCCATGCAAAGTAATCCAAGGGGGTTGAGTCAGGTGAGCGTACTGACCAAAAACGAGGTTATCCAGGGCCAACTTATCGACCGAAAGTTCTTAAAGAATTGCGAACAAATTTAGCATAATGACATCGAGCTTCCGCTGATATATGGTAATAATGCCAAAAATAGCACGGCGAGGAAATCGTCTGAGGAATTAAAACAACTATAAAAATAAATGTTGACCTATAGGCGCATCCTCAAAATATTCTAGAAAGATATGGTGAACTAATTTAGAGGTTTTTCGTGGAAAATGATACTAGATATAAAAGGAAGAAATCTTCTACGCATATGTTGGTCATAGCACGAAAGCCAACACACGTGGGATTACGCAACTTATAATACATGGATGATAGTTGTTAAGCCGCGTCTCCTGCGAACTTTTTTCCGAAACATTACACAAAAACCAAACACAAAAACATTTGTTTTCATACACATTCCGTCTCCTGCAAAAATTTTTTGTTTTGATTAAAAACAAAACATTTTGCGTAGACGACAAGATGAGTTCTAGAATAATCTTTAGAATTTACTACATATTTTTATAGGTTAAATTAAAATATCATTGTTTGAATTAAAAAAAAATATTAGTAAAAATATTTTGTGTAAACCACTACTGTAGTCAATGAATGTGTTTATCACGATGATTAAATATGCATATAAGCACGACTTTCTTAATACGTACAAAATTAATCAAAAACATAACTTATTAGTTTAATTACAATGAGGAACAACTATTTCACTCACCGGAGAAGCAAAATCACGCATTTTAATTAATTTTCGTTTTTCAGTTTTTGTATGGCTTTAGGTTAGTTTTTTATTTTTTTTTATTTTTATTTACGTATAAACCCAAATTAAGAACCTGAAAACTTATTTTCCGTCTAATTAGTATATTGTATTATATATGAAATAGATTTTAGGATCTTAGCTTGTCCTTTCTTTTAATAATAATAAAAAAAAATAACAAGAAAAAGACGTGCTTTTATGGATATTTACCTCACGATGTGTACTTTAAAAAGTTCTTAATATGATGGCTGTAATGCTATTAGAAATAGCAGCCAAAATAAGAGAATACGTAACATTTAAATACATTATTATTATTACCGATACATAAGCAAACTTCTTATAATAATATATTATAATTTCGCTCAGTACACATAACCTAAAAAAACCTGTTCGATTTATGACGAAGTACCATCGGACGGGACGCATAGATAGATCCGCATCGTGCGACGATTTAAAAAAATGAAACAAACCCTTCCCCCCTTCCCCTCTTCACCCGCGAGAAGAATGTTTTCCATTGATTTCGGAATACGAAAACATTCTATACGCGCACAGAAATGTGTATGGCAACGCCCCTTTGTTTTTTTTTGTGTAAATGTTTAAAAAAAACAGTCGTAGGAGACGCGGCTTTAAAAGTATCTCCCTTTAATCGTAACACTAAAATGGAAGCATTATTCCTTAGCCCATTAATGGAAGCGAGAAGTTTAATTTACTCGCTTTTTAAATCAGGCGTTTTTCTTTTATTTTTTTATTAAACTTTGTCGTTTACGGTAATTAATATTGCGATCACTCATAACAAACACTTTTATTATTTAATTTGATCAAAAAGATTCTTAATTCACTCGTTTATTTCCCACCAGTAAAGTTTCCCAAGTGTAAAAATATTTAACATACTTATGAGAAAAGGCGCAGCCAGCTACTATGAAGACAGACGGATTGCTGGGGGAAGAACTCGAGGAAAGTATATACTGAAAACAGCAAGCGCGAGCGGTCGGCACTTCAGTGAAAAATTAGTTTGTAGTAGGACAGAATAAACGTTACTCCTCGCTTGCATTCTAGGGTTAAAATAATTGGAACAAGAGCAG
Organism: Halesus radiatus; assembly: GCA_022606495.2. NCBI lineage: Eukaryota > Metazoa > Arthropoda > Insecta > Trichoptera > Limnephilidae > Halesus > Halesus radiatus. Next base: position 260,318 of record JAHDVE020005519.1, read on the forward strand.
TTCTGCCGAATTGATGAGTTGAGTTGAAGACTCATGATGATAGTAAATTATCAATGACACCAGAAGAAGAGATAAATGGTTGTAAAAAAAGCGAATACATATTTGATTAAGTCATACCAAGTCATCGGTGGTGTGCTGTCTGTAAAGGTTGAAAAGATGTCCATACCCTAAGAAAAATGAACCATAAAAAGAAATTTATAATATATTTTTTAAATGCTACAAACTTCTGAGATTCAATCAGCGGAAGATTCATAATTAGACAATTCATACCCGAACTTGAAAAACTCCACACGGCCTACCTTTGGTCATGGAGAAATGCAGGCCACTGCAAGCCATCATATTATTGACTTTCGGGGTATTTCATTCTCGATCATAAAGTTAATTGGGTTTTTGCTGTCCAAAAATATACATGTAAATTTCTAAAATTTCCTGACATACGCACATGCTTCTTCATTTTTTAGCAAAATCTCTGATTACGAAACCTACCTACACAGAATACAGTTACTCTAGAAATACCCTGTTGTTTCTAGAAAAAAATAGTAATCTGTGATCTCTGCAGAGATGTGCCGTATTTACCGTACCTACATGGCTACCAGTTTACACATTGACATCATCTATGTACACACGTCACTTCCACCAATAATGCCAGGACAATACAACTGTATCTACCAACAATACAGGGTGTAATACTTCAGGATAAAATATTTTGCATTAAGAAGCAGCTAATTTTAATATTTTAGAAAACACGCTTTTTAGCACATAATGTCTTTAAATATTGAAATGAATTGCTTGTTGGCGGGTGTACACATGGAATTTGAAATGGAAAAAATTGTTATTATGAGTTTAAAGTCGTTCAAGAAACTTATAAAAATTAAATACATTTTTGTAACACTAACATAAACTTACCCATCAATAAACAAATCATCTCAATATTTAAAAGCATTACCTGCTAAAAATATTTAAATTGTGCTATCTGTATCACGCTTCGTTTACCCTTAAACAGACATTTTCACTAAGCATAATTTGTTCGGACTTGGTAACCGCAGTAAGTATCTAACTGAATCCGACCGACGAGAACTGACATTCGAGCGTACTACCCACCAGGTTATCTACCATTTTAATGTCTAGGGATCAATTTGAGAGGTCATTGAGTTAAATATTTTTACTGAACATGGACCCGCAAATGACCCATTATTAAGTAGTGGTCAATAGACCGTTATAAACATGTTCAATCCCTTAGCAAGGCTATATTCTCCACTTCCTTTATCGCGCTCCGTAAACATTTTATGGGCAATTTACGCACGTTGGTTACAGGCTCCGAAGGTCTCGTTTTGATATGGATTGTTATATTTAATCGACCATACAAAATGGTTTAACGGCATAAAAATAAATAAAGCTTAGAAGTTTTACTTGGCATGCAGCATGAAGGGGAACCCCTTCTCACTGTCATGATTACGTTATCTTGGTCACATAGGTTATTTTTCTCTTCTAATGATTTTAAAGACAAAATAACTGTATGGAAAGTGTCTATAGAGTTGATTAAGCAGATAAACGTATTACTTCATAATCAAATATAAATTATTGCACAAAACATGCAATACCGAGCCGAGAGCCGGTATTGTACCACAAATGTAATACCGAGATGAGATTGCACAACAGGTGTAATACCAGCACATAATATACGGCTACGCCGCGCGCGCTACAAATAGCGTATGTACGTGTGTATGTATGGGTGGTTTTTTTTTTACATGGATACCGCGCAAGAGTCTCAACTGCTCCCAACCGTCTGGAGCCAGTGAGACTATGGCATCCCTAATTGGGGAATGTTGTGAGGCTGAAGGTATTGGGGAGGGGAAGGAGAAGGGGAAGGGGAAGGTGGGGAAATGCTGGGGCGTAACAATCAGCAATGCGTATGCTCCCTCATTTCACTTCAACCGCAGAACGGACAACATGGTGCCATAAGTCAAGTACGCTCGGAGCAACAACAAATTCTTCATCGGGAAACTACCAAACCCCCTTTCTCAAGGGGATTCGCAAATCACAATAGTCGTACGTCCCTGTGTGCCTTGTGAATATTTACACACTTTTTTTTGTGCGAGTCTACTATTAGAAAACTATTAGAAAAAACTATTGGGTCATAACAAGTGCGCAACACTAGAATGGGTTCTTCTTTAATGCATCAGCCGGCAAATAACAGAACTTCATTTGGACGAAGGAGTTTTCTTGTAAAGTTCCTTTCCTATATAATAGGCTTAGTGACAATATTAAAACAATAGATACGCTAAATTTATACTTAAAGATGGTCTAAAACTCTAATGTTAGCGGAGTGCGGTGATTTCGCTTTATCCACGTTATCACTTATAAGTATGCGTATAAACTAACTCCTTATTGTAACCTGCGCTGATGGTATACTTATGTTTTTGTAATCATTGTTGAAACCTTATGTATGCTCGATATTATCGTTATTATTTACTTATTATTACATACTTATTACTATTTACTTATTATTTTGTACCTAACTATTTTTATTTACTTATTACTTATCAATATTTGCTAATTACTATTTAATTATTATTATTTGCCTATTTTTATCATTATGTACTTATTAATTTTACTTATTAATATTCACTTAATAATAACTATAATTACATAAATAAATATATAAGAAGGCGATGATTATTATTGTCGCAGTTAAAAACTTTGAGGAATTATTGAACGATGATGCCATGCTCCTTATGTCCTTCGGCTCATGAACCCTGTGTTGTGGGCATATCTACGTGACCTTGGTATACGATTTTTCTTTACTTGGTATACGACCCCAATAGTCAGCCGAGAGCTCAGCTGTGGAGACGTCTTTTTTTTTACAATAACTCAATAACAATGGAGGCCCTGGGGGAAATACGGCCATGTCATATTTGTGGATGCCGTGTAGAGGGTTTTTTAGAGGATAGGGAG